>JAPJBO010001097.1:0-69052 GCA_030068145.1 Diplonema papillatum | reverse complement strand
CACGGAGGCTTCTCTCAGGCTGAAAGGGAAGAGGTATTGCTGCGCAGCCGGTCTCACACTTCACCAAGCCCAAACTGTCTGGTGCCTCGTGGCTCGCTTGAAGTTCGCCTCGGAGCGGAATGGACACTCACAGCGTGCGAACCTGCACGTGAAACCCTGGGCTCCATGACCATTTCGTACCGCCGGACATGGGACGAAAGCTGTCTGCACATTCTGAACAGAGCTACTGGGGCCGATTCGTCGTTTCCCTGCAATTGCCACTACGGGGAATGTTTGGCATTGATTCAGAAGTCGAAAATGTCCAGACTATTATATTTGACGCTGTCAGAAAGTACGTGCGCTCGGCTAAGGCCGGCGCGTGGCGAGACTGGAGGCAGCAGTTACAGTTCGGGGAACAGTTAAATTCGGGCGAAGCTAAGTTCGGGCAATGCTAAGTTCTGGTGAAGCTAGTTCGAGTGATGCTAAGTTCGGGCGTTGCTAAGTTCTGGTGCTAAGCGCTCGCACAGGCTGCGCTGGTACTAAAAAAAAGTTCGGGCCCGAAGCGAAGTTCGGCCAGGGTGGTAAAGTCCGGGTCAAGGTCGGTGCTCGTGCCCGGGGGAGGACACCCCCCCCCGGACCGCCCCCCGACCCACCGAGTACGGGAAAGGTTTGGCGCTGGTACCCGGGGGGGACACCCCTCGGACCCACCGAGCACGGGTAAAGTTTGGCGCTCGTACCCCGGTGGGGCGCCCCCCCCGCTGCCCCCCTGACTATTATCCCATTTATCCCATTCGTCCACGGTTCGATTCCTCCTCAACCACTATTTTAGGTGTTCAGGGATTGGCTCCTAGCCCAGTCTCTGTAAGAAACGGCTGCACAGGTTGACCATGTGGGTGCTAAAGTGGCCCGAATACGATCCAGGGAGAGGCGACTACCATAGAAAATGGGGTACCCTGAGACGTTTACCCAAAAAGAAAAAAAGAATATCGTATCCATGGGTGCTCGCTGGAAGAGAAAAGGAAACGGAGAAGAAGTAAAATCTGACAGAGAATCCAACACTAGGCGAGTGTGCTTTTTATTACCTGCACTCTAACTCGTCTCTCTCTCTCTCTCTTTTATTTTCCGCAGGTGGGGGTGAATGGGGAGGACGCCTGGAGGCTGTTGTCACAGTGTTTTCCCCATCAGTTCACCGCACAAGTCTTCCAGCGAGGAGCCACGCTTCGTGTCAATATTCCCAAAAGTACTTTAGTACTGACAAGAAAGAAAAAGGCCGCTCCTGGTCCGGGAACGTGACGGTCAACCACAGCTTGCAAAGCTTGAGTCGGAGGCAGCACAGTGCCACAACCCCGTCCGCTCTGCCCTGCGGCTGACCGTCTCGACGAGCTTGTGTTCAGCGCGAGCGCCAAGCCCCAGGTGCGCGCCAAGCCTTGATGCTTTAGTTTAGGAAATCGGTAGCCACTTGACCCGTAGGCCCGTGGCTCTGCAGTACCGCCGAACACGTGAAGCTTGGCTCCCGTACAGTAGTAGAAAATGGTGGGAAAACGGAAAGCTTTGACAAAAGCCAAGGTCACGGGGGCAAGGGCAAGCTTTTGGATTCCCAACTCACTCACCAGCTCCCGGATTGCAGTATGTTCGGCTGCAGCCATAATACAGAGACTACTGGGGTCTACAAGAAGGTGGTGAAGCAGCAGCACACCCACGAAGGCACATGCCAAGGTCACAGCAGTCATAATGAGGCCCACCTACAAAACCAAAACAGTGTTCTATTGCCTCAGGCATCTGAACACTCCACTGCAACCAGGCCTTGCGTTCCGCATGCGGAACGTATGGAATTCCGCACGTGAATAAAATTGTGATTTTCCGTACGTGCGGAATTCCGTACGTGTTTCCGCACGTGTTTTCCGCATGTGTTTCCGCATGTATTAAAATTGGCACTCACATGTGTGTAAGGTCAACCAGCAACAATCACAGGTTAGTCACAGTCCGGATTTCCGTCCAGACCTTGGACGGGATGTCCGAAGGGTGGGTCCGTTCTACATCCGAGTCGAGCAACAATCCATCGACTCGGTGTCGGTCACAAGAGCCATGGACTTGGCAAAGCACATAGGAAAAAAGAGCGCGCGCTAAAGTAAGTCGAATAGTCGGCAATAGGCAGCAAATATATACACACAAGTACGTGCGCTCGGCTATGGCCGGCGCGTGGCGAGACTGGAGGCAGCAGGTAAAGTTCGGAGCGAAGCTAAGTTTGGGCAATGCTAAGTTCTGGTGAAGCTAAGTTCGAGTGATGCTAAGTTCGGGCGTTGCTAAGTTCTGGTGCTAAGCGCTCAGGCTGCGCTGGTACTAAAAAAAGTTCGGGCACGAAGCGAAGTTCGGCCAGGGTGGTAAAGTCCGGGTGAAGTCAAGGTCGGTGCTCGTGCCCGGGGGGGGACACCCCCCCCGGGCCCCCCCGACCCACCGAGTACGGGAAAGGTTTGGCGCTGGTACCCGGGGGGGACACCCCTCGGACCCACCGAGCACGGGTAAAGTTTGGCGCTCGTACCCGGGTGGCCCCGCCGCACCCCTGGGGCAGCCTTTTCCCGCCCGTCCCCCCCCCGCCGGCCCTCTCCCGGGGCGACGGGGTGACCCAAATACCGCGAGATACTGAGAAACTCCTCAAAAAACGCAAATTTCGGGCACAGTAGACCCCGGAACGCAGCAAACCTCGAAAACAATCCCCGGCCGGAAAAATGTCACGGGCGGGGTTCGAACCCGGGCCGACCGGCCTGAAGGCCGGTGCTCGCTCACTCTGCCACCCCTGTGCATTTTCCTAGAAGGGGAAAAAGCTTGCTCTGAACTATTATCCAGTCCAAAAACAATACGGTTTCATATTTGTTGCAAGAAAAGCCGGGTTGGCTCGAATAGAGGCTATTCACATTGCATGTTCATAGGACCTCCAGTCTCGAAACATGTATTACATATATACCTTAAAGGAACCTTTTTGACTACGGTCACCCGGAGACTATAAAACCCCGGATCCCTCAAGCGAACTTGCACTCTACAAAACTACCTTCGTCTTCTTGCAGGAGGTGGTCCGCAACAAGCCGATAGATCCCGTGCCACCAAGCCAACACAAAACTACGAAGCCCGCAAAGGATCAGCGAATATGATGCTGATGCGGACTTGGCGACCCAAATATGGCAAGTTGACAGACTCTCCCTACCAGGCACACCCTGGACCCTTTTCTAGAGCTTGTACCCCTCTTGCATGAAACTCGTTTTTTCCACCTTTTTGGACCTTTTCCGCACGTTCCGCATGTGAATTAAATTTGAGCCCAAAAACATCGGAAGCCATGACTGCAACCCCGAAACTCGTCGCTCTGGGCCCGTCATTTGTATTGCGACAGTGAACCTGGGTTGTCGACCTGTTCATGGCACTAATGATTCACAAGTGAAGCTACTGGAAAAGTCGTATTAAGTCGTCCTACTACTGAACAACGCCAGTGTACTAACTTTGTGAGACTGCCCATTTCAGCTAGAACCCAGACTTTCTAGGGAACTTTCACTCTGAAACACCACATGTTGTTTTCCCACGCGTAGCGTGGGGAAAGAAGTTTCTGGCAGGATGGATTTTGACCGACCTGTATTCGCCAGTGCAAAAAAAAAGTTGTGGCAAATTCCTGTCCAAAAAAAAAAAAAAAAGGGTTTTTCGGAAAGTGACTTGACCGGTCGAGCGGTCGAGCCTGACTGCACTGCACTCGGTAGTGAAAAAAAATTTCTCCGCCGTTTTTTTAGCCCATGGTCCAGAGGTTACCACACCCACACAGGGGTTTGAGGGTCGGTGGTTCGATTCCCGTCGGAAATCGTTTTCTTTGGGTTTTTGAAACAGCCCCAAAACCGACCTTTGTCCATCTGCACGCCAGATTTTGGTCGCCACGCGAGCTGATTGCCCATAATCGCCAGATAGCTCTTTCCATCCCAAAACGAATTTCCCAAAAATTCCAAAATTTTGACCCAAAACGGGCTGCTTTGCAGACGGAAAATCTGTGACACTTTTTCGTGGAATGAGTGACATACGGAACAGGATGGGGGACTGGGGCCTTGGCGTGGAGCAAAGTGCGCTCAGCATCCGCCGCCAGCGCACGTGACAACAATGCCAGATCCGCCGCGATGGGAGCTTATCATAATGGCATCAGGCACAACTGCCCTCCTTCTGTTGGCTGTAGTGGTTAGTCGTTTTCTTTACGTAAAGTACTACAAGCTGAGCAATATGGACGATGACGACGACATCAGTAACGCCACCACCGATAGCGACGACGTTCCCAGCAGAGTACAATACCCTTGAAGAGTGGGTCGCCATGTGATGCCGCCCGTTTTCACGTATACAGCTGGTCGCGGATCTATTTCGCGTTCCTTTCTGATTGCCCCTACGAGGAAGATGCTCGTTTCGAAAGTCCAATGCCGACACCATGCGAGTGGGTAGGACCGCAGCATGATGGTAGCGACGTCTTGATCTTCCCAAAGGCGCGGTACCTTGTCTCTTCTATCGCATTTCCTTTGCTGCCTGTGCAAGACGACCTGAGGCCGACCATCCAAAGACCAGTGCTCCACCACAGCTACTTGTCTCATCACCTCGCGAGCATTGCGACGTTTTCATATCTGTGAACCTTGTTTCCCTCCATCGCGTTTCCAGAAGATGACGCCTTGTGCCGGCCATTTCCAAGAGAACGATTCAGAAGCCTTCGGGTGTCAGCACTTGAAAAGCATCATTTGACTCTTCCTCGGCCGTCACAGTCGCGGCCCTCAACGGTGCGCGCTAGGCACGCCGAATCGTGCCGATATCTTTGCAATAGGTGTAAACGCCAGTTGCCCATCCTGCGATTTTCTTGTTGGGCGAGTGGCGCGACCCCCCGGGCTCGCCCGTTTTTAGTCTAACAATAGGCTGAGAGCGGAAGGCGCGATTTTACCCGATGCTTCCAATCATTCTCCTGGTGTAGCTCGTCTTTTTTGATTCTAGCTGTCGTGAGGGAAACTTAGCCACTAGATTGATTCGATGAGCCGATGAGTCGTTTGCCTTTGCCCCCTTTTTATTTGCGAACTGTAACTTCGAAAGAGAACGCTGCAGCTGGTCTAGTGATTACATTCACGCACCCCCTAAAATGTGCGTACTTGGTACCCCCCCGAAAACCGAAGCAACGAAGTACGCAAGAACTCCGCACAACCCCACCTACGAGCCGAGCGGCCGACGGAGGCAGAAAGGGGAAGGCAGAGAAGCGGCAAGCGCGGATAAGGAAACGAGTCCAGAGCAGTCCGCGCGCAGGCGAACAGCGAAACAGCCCGCGTCGCAGGTGACACAAACGGAAAAAGCCCGTGCAGCAGGGAGTGGAGAAGAGGTGATACAAAACGAAGGGGAAGCGCAAAAAAGCGACCTGCCCAGACGGACCAGGAAGACGCAAGACCAGGCGACCAAGAGAAGGAGGGGGACGCGGCCCAGAGACCCGGGCTAAGTAGCCTGGAACTAGTGTGATGGACCTTTCTTCGGAGGGGCTCACGCACTCAAAGATCGACTTATACGAAGGTTTCGGGGGTACCAATACTGTCGTGTCTTAGAGCACACTTGTAGCAATAGCACCAGCCACACCCGTTCACGGAGGGGAAGAGGCGACTGCGGCGATCGCAAAGAATAGCTGAGGACCTTCGATGCTTTCCTCGTTTCGTTGTAGCCTGCCACTTTGCAACCGCCACGAGGTGCACCACGGCTCAAACACGGAGAAAATGACCGTTAACCGGTGCGTCACTAAAAGATCTGGCACAGAAAGCACACAGTTCAATACAGCTGTCAAAGGTCGGAGGGGGGAGGTGGCGGGGGTGTGCTGGAGCTGAGAGGGCGTGATGGGCGCCAATGAAAGTGCGGAAGTCCTGTACACCGAGTCCCCGATGGGGCCGCTCAAGGGGGAGCTGAGCACCGTGCGGACCGATGGGCTCAAACGCGTGTCACATGAGAGTGCGGACATCAACGTCGGCGATGACGAGCTTGTCTACACCATTTGCAATGCGCCGCCCACTTCGACATGTACCTTCCACCCCAAGCCAGAGGACGATTCACAGGTACTGTAAAACATATTCGTAAACAAGATTCAGCAATGACGCAGGGAAGTTCGCTCCGGTGCAAGGCGTCACAGCCAACCGCAGCGTGCAATGCTTGATGCTTGTTGAGGAAAAACTGAAAGTGCCCCCGCCCCTGTGGTATACTGTCTCGACGGGCTTGTGGTCAGCGCAAGCACAAACCCGAACGTTACCGCAACCTCCGGCCAATAATGTCTGCAGGAGCTGCGTGCCGAATTTTGTTACGTTTGGCGGCGGAGGGAAGTCCGCTTTGCTTGCTGCGGCAGATCCATTCAGTTCCAGCTACACATATAACACAGCAGTCCCTATGGGTCCACGAGAGCTATCCCATCGCGCGAGACGGTCTACCCATCGTGTGGCGTTGGCAGCTGCCGATAGCCGGCCTCCTCGATACGGCGACGCGTTCGCCATTCTTCACCCAGTACGGGTCCACGTTTTCTCTGTACGCACAGGAGAACTTAGGTGCATTGGGCCTGTACGTCGATTGTCCGATACTGGCGCAGTCTCAGTTCCCGAGCAACCCTTCTGAGTGGAACGTGAACGTGCGCTTCTCGTTCTCGATGGTCCAAAATACGCCCATTGGGTCCGGTCTCCGCTTCGCAGAAAAGACGTTCGACGTCAACTCCTCCAACTGGGGCTGCGCATTTGTATGACCTGATTTCCTGCTCCAACCTTTTGTCTTTGTCGCAGAAGCTAGTCTTACAAGAGGAATCATGAGTCCCTCTAAGCCACCGATTCCAAAGAACGGGCAACGCACGCCAGCTCTGGGAAAGAAACTCCTAAACATGCGCACACAGGTTATTAGCACCGATGATCTCCGATTTGAAAAGGGGTATCTGCACGACGGTAAGATCACCGTGGAATTTTCGATGTTCGTGTTTCACGCGCCACACATACAAGCAAGAGTGCGCAAGCACCTCATCGACACCGCCAGACGAGAAACGGGCTGTATCGGCATCACACGCACACCCGGTGCGAAGGAGTCGTTTTTGATAGCGTACTACATCAGCATGTTCCATATTCTGCCGTTCCGGCAACTGATCTTCGATATTGTGGACGAAGCGGTATGCCAGCTCTTCTCTGGTTCGTGAATCTGAATACGAAAGCACTGCAAAAGTAGTAAGTATTGAGTAACTGAGTTCAATGAGTTCTGTAAGTGCAAGTGCCATGAAGGCAGGCGAGCACTGTTCACGGGCTAGTGTAACTTTATGACGTCGTCCGTTGGGAGAGTCAACGATGATGAGGATGAGGTATTACGCAGCGAAAGGCTTGCAACGCGGGGGGTACTCATTGCCTGTTTTAAGTGCAAACAAACGTGAGTGTCTGTCGTTGTGGGGTTTACTCGGGAAAACCACTGCAGGAAAGCGGCGCACTGGATGTGGACAAGCGCCCCGCGTTTTTCAAGTCGCTGGCGAGCCTGTTCCGGCATTTGGAGGCGGGGAACCAGCCGGTGCGGCTGGGATCCCTTGCACTGGACCACTTCCTGTTTTCTTTGCCGTTGCTGCCGGCGGAGGAGGTCGACATGCAGAACGTGCCTCAGGACGCGATGTACTTCGAACTGTGCCTGTTCATGGCCGTGCGAGGGGTTGTGAAGGGGACTCGGCACGAAAGACGCCTGGAAAAGGTGTTCGAAGGTGTGGTGGAGTACGGCCTCCGCTTCGCCGAAAACGATGCCGTCGACGCGAAGACGACGCAGCAGAAGTTCATCCACTTCGACCTCGACTGCGGGGCGATAGACAGCGTCTGCGACGGTCTCTTGTCCGTCTCCGACGTGCACTTGTCCGAGTTCCAAGCGGAGCAGGAGGCGATCATCCATCGGAGGATCATCCAAGCACCCCCCGTGCTCATCCTGCCCATGGGCACGCTTCGCTCCGTTTCCGGCGCGCACCGGTTCCAAAAGGACTGCGAGGTGCCCGCGTCGTTCACCCGCCAATTCGGCAGCGAGAACGTCGAGTACTGGCTCATGTCGCTGTTCGTGATGGACGGATCCCGGTCGTTCGGGCAGACGTCGGTTTACGTTCGACTCGCGGACGGCAAGTGGAGACACTATGCGGACGATATCGTCCGTATCGTCGAAAGCGACTACGTCGTCTCTCAGTACGGCAGAGGCGAGTGGTGGCAGAATTTCACGGTGGGCTCGTACCGTGCGGTGTACGTCCGGAAGGAACAGTACGACGATCTCATATCGGCCCCTTGCTACCAGACTGATTCACCGCTGGTTGTTTCGAAGGAATTGCCTTTCGCTGGCAGGCAAGCGACAAGGCTAGTCCGGCTGTGCACATACGCGGACATTGCCGTCTCAGACGAGAAACCGCATGCTGGCCTGTACGAATTCCCCGAAGAGCCCAGGCTGCTGGAGGTACCGCTGGAGATTCGCATGGACGACTTCAGGAAGAAGATCGCCGAGCTTACAGGACTCGGAGATGACCCCTTTCGGCTCTGGCGCTTCTTGACGAGGTTTGATTTTCTCTACAATACTGGGCGCTAGCGCCAGGAATTCTGCAACGCGTGTTGCAGCCCTTGGGTGGGGGCTTCACCGGACACTTAAGCGAATTTTGTTATTTCACCACCGGAAGTTCCCTTCTGCGCTGCGTACCGTATTTGGCTGTTTTTTGTTGGCGTGTTCACCTTCACTCGGGCACTTGCATCGGTAGGGAGTCAGGATCTTTCGTCACGCTCTTTCGTCACGCTTTCGTCGAAGCGTTGCTGGCGGGCAGTGACATAAGCTATGATAGTGACTGCTGTATGGCGGCCGCCCAAGAAGATGTACGTGCGACTTAACGAGAGCAACGATGGCGGCCCGGTGTAGTTTTTCATCTGGCGTCTGAGCAAACAGATGAGCAGGCAACCGCATCAAAAACAAAATAAAGCAGGCGCAACAAGACCCGGCGACCGAGTGAATTTGTGCCGTCAACGTGCAAACAGCTTTCAGACGCCATTGGAAGCGCGCGGTGCGTGGACTTGCTGGTGGAGGAGGTCCTTCTCGACGTGCCTGACACTGGACTTGCACTGTCCAAGAAGCTCGAAACGGGGGCCGATGGCTTGGTTATGCTGCTTGTGCGAGTGAAGAGCCAGAAGACTGTCATGTTTATAGGCCAGTTGTATCTGAGGCCAACCGACGCGTTGCGCGTTCTCTGCGAGCGTGTCGATGAACTGATCAGCATACCAGGTCTTTCCCTTCGCTTGTACGAAGAGATTGAAGGCTTGCAGTTAAAGGAGCTCCTCAGTTTGGACGCCACCCTTGCCGAACTCGGACTCACCTCAGGTATGTCCCGTTACAAGATCCCACCCAAGCATTCGATCTTGTGTTTGTTGGATGCGTTTTGCAGTTCAGCACTGGCAGAATCTCGAATGATGAGTCCAAGAGGCACCAGAAACTACGACGAATTGTTGCGTGCGGCGACCTGGAGAAAACTGAGGTTTCGAAGACCTTTCTTCGCTCTTTTTACGAAGGCCAACTCTACGAGTGGAGAACTCGTAGAGCAGCAGTCGTCAGAATTGCAGTTCGCTGGACGACAGGTGATTCGCGGCACTTTCCCGTGAGCGGGAATCGGAACCGGACTCAAAACTGTGACCCAGGCGGCGACTTGCGACCATGACTGGTGCGTGCACCAGGAGTTCGGAACAGCTAGTTAGGGCAGAGAGCTTGCCACGTCCTCGGGTGAGATGTGCTGCCTGTGCGAAGCTTCAGCTGCTGCGACGGGGGCCACCGCAAACAGCTAACAGCACTTGATGAAAACAGAAGTTTTGAGCTGGAGAAGCTGACAACCTCCCACGCTGTATCCGTCCCCTGAAGATTCCCACCCTTCGGAGTGAGGCAGGACCTAAAACCAGCGTCTCGGATACTCAGAAAGTGGGCGGTGCTTCGCTTCCAAGCCATGAACTTAACACACACACACACACAGGCGACATCATAATTTGTCAAGATACTTCGGAAGAAACGTTGCTGCCATACCACCTTGGCGTGCACAAAGACGCTCTGTACTTCACGGAACTGTCGAAGACCAGCGACTTCATTGCGATCACACCAGACGAAACCGGCTCCTTTAAAAACATGTCATATTGGGACTTGTTGACGAAGCTGCGCACCTACATGCCGCACTTAGAAAGCGACCGTGTTCTACTTGGCCTTTGGACTGCAGGTCTGCACACTTAACAGCGTTGAGGAGCAAGGTACCACGATCAAGAAAAGCCCGTGAGTTGCGAGAAGCTTTCGTACTGCGACCAGTTTGCGCGGCTTGGCACATGCCGAATGCACCCAAGCTCTAGCGGAAGACCCCGCGACTTTTCGCGATCTGCTATTTGATGCGGGCTGCTGCAGAAGCAGTGACCATTGCTAAGTTCCTCTCTTGCCATGTTGCCAGAAAGATAAAGCGACCGAACTGAACCGACAAACACAGGCAACGCCACCTGCGAGACATATGTTTACCCGGAGGAGTTCGACGATCTGCCTGTGTCGAAACACATCGAGCACCTGCGGGGTGAGACACAACACTCGACATTTGTAGTCGACCACACGTCGATTCCGGCGCGAAGCTTCCGTGGCCGGAACCTGCGCAACATCTCGGTATCGATGCTCCCCGAAAGCGCCGGCGATGGGGTGTCCGCGCATCCTACGTGCCTTCTTCGGGTTCTTGATGTCGATACGCAATGGGAGCTGCACACGCTGATGCAACACGTTCTGAAGGGCATAGAAGCCGCCTCTCCAAGCATGGTCGGCGTGCTATTCGCGCATATCGACGGTTTTGTGTACCACATGACCGAGTTTCCCCAGGACGAAACCAGTACGCAGTACCCTCGGTTAACAGTGCAGCAGGCGCTCGACAAGAACTACTCGCTGTGTGTGTTGTCCCAGGAACACTCCGGGGGGCTTGGGCGCATACCTTGCATGCTCGTGAAGAGCATCCCGTGGGGAGCATCCAACTCGTTCCGGTTTCATGCTTATCCTTTCGTCCTGACGATACCTCCCCCGCACGTTACGGTTGGCATGTACTTCAAACATATGCGGTGGTATGTTACCTCAAGGGGCAGCATGGTCTCCCCGCGGTTAGACAAGGCAGACGACCTGCAGCCCGCAGATGGTGTTTTCTTCCACATCTTCGCGATCAGTGCTGAAGGCGAAATTCTCGCTGCTCGCCGCATGACGGACCCGACGCTGAGCGTAGTCAAGCACATCAAGTCAGTCACAAGCAGTGTTGCTAACGTGCAAGTCTGGCCGGCCATCGGTTTTAGCCCGCCTGAGAAGGACACTTTGGCGGTGGTTCACACCATTTTCGACGAGGACACCGTGCAGTTCCGCAAGCACCTTTTCCGCTCCGGTGCAACCCATGCACAACCTGCTCGCGAGCCAATTACCATTATAGACCACACTTCAACACTTCAAGCTTCTGACCCATTATAGACCACAAGTCAAACCCATTTCCCAGTCTATGCGCACAAGACACTGTCAACCAATGGACAAACCTTTTAGGTCTTGTGGTTTTTGTCGGTTCTACTGCAGTAGTTCCACAGAGTTTTACTGGAATTGACCTCTTGGCCCGAGGCCGTGACTTGCCGTGACTCGACGGTATGAGGGACCTGCCAGGCTGGCACTCACTGAAAGACTGACCGGAGACAGACTGACCGGACGGCGGAGTCGGTGGTCCGGTGACTGAGGGCATCCGAGCCAGTTCGGCGGTCGGTGATGAGCGTGGCTTCGCCACCACCCCCTGAGAGCCCCTGGGACGAATGCCCAGAGGCCTCAACACATCGCCGTCCACCTTGGTAACGTCGCACACTGAGGTGGAACGTGCACGGTACTTTCGTTCCGTTGTTGCTGCACTATCCCTTAACTAAATTGCAGTTGCAACCCCGGGGATCTGCAGGCGAGGCCCCCTTTTCAACTTCCGGCTCCGAGGATTGAGCATCAGCAATTTCTGATTTGAGCTCTAACGAGCATTCCCGTGCTTGTTGAAGAATCCGTGACCCGGCGTGGGTGATCCAAGGCCAAGTGTTAATGCTGGCCCTAATGGCCTAAAATGGGTCAACAGTTTGGAACGAGGTCTATAATGGGCCAAGAAGTTTGAGGTGTGGTCTATAATGGGTCAAAGGTTTGAAGTATGCTGACACATAGAGGCTCACTGATCCAATCGGATACCTGGGATCGTACCGGTTTGGGGCCGGTTTGGGCCCTATATTGGTACTATCCACACCCACATACGTAGCAACCACCGTATTGCTACCTCCTCTACTTAGGTATTTCAGGATGAGCGTATGCATGCAGTGCGTCTACACCGTACCAGAAAATACGTAAATCCCGGCAAGAGATAGGTCCGGAAAACGATAGCGCAAGACCTTCTGTGTGCCTTCTTATTCCTTAACTCTTGTACGTTCCTTTTCTTTTTCTTCTCGTAGCACGAGTCGTATTGACTGCTTGTGTCTATCTTAGCTCGTTTTTGCTGCTCTCATTCATTTTTCTCCTTTTCGGAACTGACTCTTGCAAAGGCCAATAGCCAAATGAGCTGAATATTGCGGGGCTCTTGTTGATGAAATGCTTTTTGAACTGTTTTCCGCAGTAAGGCTGGCAGACCACCTAGAAAACGAATGCCTGTGGCGTCGTCCCAGTACTAAAGTTGAGCTCTCGCTTGCTGCTGTTCATTGGTGCACCACAACCGTTTAGAGAAAGATCAAGCTGCGAAGACGACGAGAATCGGAAGTATCAGAACCGCCGGGGTCTACCGACACCGGCGGTAGACCCCGGCGGTTCTGATATTTCCGTCACAGGCAGTCTTCTAAACAAACCTTTCCTCAGGTGACACCACTTTATCTTTAGCCATACTTCAGCCCTCTTACCACCTAGGTTCATCTTCCGCCTAAAACTTGGCCAAGGCGAGAGAAGTGGGTCAAGGTTACCTGGGCGAAGCAACCACATCCTGAATTGGGGTGGAGCGGGGGGTAGCAACCAGTAGCGATGGGCTCGCTGGTACAAGAGGCTTCGGAGCCGGCAAAGTCCAACAGGAGTTGCCTGCTGCTGCGCACTATCAGCGGGGTGCTCATGGGATTCGGGCTTTGGCGCGGGTGGTTTCACGAGGAGATCACTGACGAAGAGGAGCGAATGATGCTCACGTTCTTTGGCGTGTGGCTGGCTGCCCTGTTCTACATGTCGCGGGATCCTGGTTGGATCAACTCCAGCAACGTCGACGTGTACCTTAAAATGTGGGGTGACGAAGAAAGCGTTCAGCGGCAGGTGTGCAGCCATACAGGCCTACCGAAACCGGCCCGGTCGGCACTCTCGAAGGGAACCCTGCAGCTCGTGGCTCGATTCGATCACCACAACCAATGGATAGGAGTCGACGTGGGGCTGAAGAACTACATAAGCTACCATGTCTTCATGGCAATCACTTGCATGTGGTGTTTCGCGATCTGGACGACCACGATGAACATCTACGCCGACCAGGTGAACTGGACCCCCCACCGCCCTTGGTGGTTCCCCATCATTGCGTGGGAATTGTTTCTTCTCGCCTGGCTTGCCGGCGAGCTGTACTGCCGGTTCTTCATCTTCCTGTATTCGATAGGGTCCCTGGCTGTCCGCCACTTCTTCGGCGAGTTCTCCTTCTTGCTGTCGCTGGCGTTCACCATCAAAAACGTCAGTTTCGGCTTGTACTATGTGCCTGTCCTGATCGGCTGCGCACTGGCCTACTACTGCTTTGGCTACACGTTGATCGTCTTGGTGCATGCCTTCTTCATGACGGCATCAAACATGACGGTTCACGAAGAGATGGTGCTTTGTGAGCATATCGCGGTTCTCCGTTCCACGTGGAATTCCATGACGGGGCTCGTATTTCTTGTTTGGACTGAGATCGTAGGCGGCTTCATGTCCGTCGTGCTCTTCGAGAGGGTTGAGGTAGTCGACAGCGAGGAAAATGTTCCTGAAGGCTACATTCTCCTGCACAACACCGGCTTCTGGTCTGCTTTCGGCACGGTATGTCGCTGTTCAGCGAGCCATTGTGAGTGCTCGCCACTCTAGGGCGAAATTCTTGTCTGACGAAAGGTTCGTTTAAATATTTGCACCAGAAAAAGCAACTGACGACCACTTTGGCGAGGCACTGCTGCTCCCGTGGCGTCAATCCGTCGATGCCATTGATTCTAACCAAGATTTGACCACAAAAGGAGAAGATAAGCACCGCCTCTAGCGGCGCTCCCAAACATTTTCTCTGCCACACACACCCTGAGGTATCAATCTTTGCAGCTTTGCGCACGCTGACCGACAGGTGCTTCGCGCCATGCAGGGTGCACCGGATGACGCGCCACACAAGGGGCAGCAGTCTCTGGCTTTGCACGTTCGTTGGATAGCAAGGTGGATGCGTTGCGCCATTTTACCGTGCGAGCACGGGGCTCAAAAACTGTGACCCAGCTGGCGACTGCCAAACATGACAGGTGTTTGCACCGGGAATTTTGAACAGCTAGTCAGGCCATGCTCTTTGTACAGAAAAGCTTGCCACGTTGCAAGCATGCTCGGGTGAGATCATTCAGCTGTTGCGACGGGGCTGCAGCTATCAGCGAAAAGGTAAATACAGAAGTCTTGCGCCGAGTGCCGGATGGAGAAACATACAGCTTTCCATGTCTATCCTCCGAAGAAGCCAACACTCAACTCCAACCCTTCAGAGTGGAGGGAACGGTTGCCGAAAGTGACAGGTGGGCTATACTTTGCTCAGACGCTACCCACTCAAAGCCAGGAACTTGAACGCACACCCACGCTTTACAGCTCCCGACCATGTACTCCCAGTACGACCTCGGTACCGTGAAGGCAAACTTCCTGGAACTGTGGAATTGCTCGTGGGGAGCCTTGCCGAAGGCGCCGCAGAAGTATGAAGACCCCAGGCAATCGGCCGCCCCTACGCGTAGCTACCGGAGCGCCACTCCTCACACGACGGCAATCGACAGGGGTGAAGGGGTGCCCGAACTTCTGGGTCCGGGCAAGTTGGTTTGAATTGCCTTCTATTTTTTGATACATAAAAACGGATCTGGCGCTTCCTTTGTTTGTGCGCACTTACGAAATGTGTTCCAGACAGTAAGCCTGCACAATGAGCGAGCTACACCACTCTAAAAGTAAGTAAGTCGTAACTTAGTCTCGTCTGTCGGTCCAATGAGTAAGAGTGCTCCTCAGAGAACCCTGACACGATTCTTGCAAACAAACAAACGTGGTAGTCAAGTCTGTGGTCTGGTTTGAGGCCTTTTTCTCAAAACGGTACACGAATCCAAGTTTTTGCCCAAAACCGTGAGGGCCGGTCCGTTGCGGTTTGCGGCTATCGTTTCTTTACTGTTTCTCCTAGAAACAGCACCGCTTGGGATTCAATAGGTCTTTGACCACGAATCAACTAAATTTTGTCACGGCCGGGTATCGCGCTGGGGGGTCGGCCTCCTCCAAGCACGCTCTGAAGCTTCTCCCAGTTCCCGCACAGGCGGTAGCTGACCTACAAGAAAATGACGGCTGCACCCCAGAGCGAAAAAACGGCTCGTTGTGAAGAGCCTCGAAGTTCGGCAATTTATCTGGGTCCACCGTCCCCAACGCAAACAAATTTGCAGGTACCACGAACTCAGGCTTCGGACAATCCTAAAGACGAATAGTTATATTTGGAGAAGCAAAGTTGTATTTCCATCGCCGCGTACCTGCAACCAATGCAAGGACACTGTGAGAGCAACTACCGAGAACAGTCAACAACATTGGGTTGCACCAAAGGCCAAGGTGTAGCAGTCCGAAGAGAAATGAGGAGACCGGAAACCACCGGGGAGATGGTCCCTGCAACGCGTCTCTTCTCTCTCTCTCTGTATCTCTTAATTAATGGCAAAGGGGATTTTTCGAGATCAGTTGCATGTAACTTGCCGAGCTGAGTCATGGGACGCCTATACGCCTGTCCTAAGTAAACTATGTCGATGCGAGAAATGATTCGCACAGAACGAGAGCAGCCTTGCTTCAGTTGACAAGAGACCGAGACCTTTTCTTTTGATGTGCGGGTTTCATGCGTTGACGAGTTGCAAGGGCAAGACGGTTCTTCGTCCAGCCGTTTTGTTGCGAGACACCGTTGCTGCTCCCACTTGCTAGCGCCGTGAAAACGGCTTTCCCTCTTTGCTGGCAGCGCGAGTACCACACTTTGTCGCTTGTGCCGGTTGCGTGCCAAGCTTTTAGTCTGCGGTGCAATATATTTGTTAGCGGAAGGCTATCCTACCCCTGGATCTGCCTGAACGCCCGCAGCGGATGCGCACTTGCGGCTCGCAGGCAGCTTCCGCCCTGAAGGCTGGTTCTTTTGAAGAGGAGGCTCAACCACTATTAAGCGAGACTATTTTGGTTTGTGCACAGGCTAGAAGAGAAGCAGTTTCGCTCTGGCACGCGCGTATCGGCCAATCATGCTCAGCGCCAAGCCGGCTGTCAGCTCCTAGGCCAATCATGCCCGGGAACGAGGAACATCGGCCCACCTGCTGTTCACAAGTCCCAGCGACTTTCGCAGCCGAGCCGTTGCGCAGGTCTATCGACTCCCACGGCAACCGCTGCTGAGCTGGAACTCAAAAGCAAAACACCACTCCGTTAGTGAGGTGCTACCGCTGTTGCGCCCTGAGCCACAGCAAAGCGCGACACTCTAGATTTCTTCCGAAAACCATATGGTCTTTCCAACAGCACCCGCTTCTCTGCACTCTCGTTTGCTTCTTTTTCCACACTGTAGACCTAATTCCCCGCATTCCTGACCTTTTGGGGTTTCTAGCAAGCTGTTGACCAGTTGTCAAAAGAATGAAGGGCAAAGATGATACTGAAGGCGTTTTCAGCTGTTAGAAGCAAAGCGCTCAACTGCAAAATGACAGCAACCACTTTCTTACTTTGTACTTGTGTGCCTTCAGAACTTAGGGCGGCAGGCTAAAACATTGCTTGGCCCTTGACCCGCGCCCACGGCAAGGTCCTTTTTTTGGGTTTCTTTTGGTGGCCTCATCACCACATGACTTCGCCCCCCGGCGAACGGTATGGTACATCCAATTGGGCCAAATTGGGGTCCGGGGGCACGCCCCCCGGCGCATGGTACTCTACACCAGGTACAGGTTACAGTTCCGGGTGTGTGACGGTAGACGTCGGCTTTTACACGTCGTGTGACATTCTGTGGCGGTCGACTTTGGGCTTTTTCCGCCCTGTGATGGTCGAGTGCTGTAAATAACTAACCCCACACAAACTATAGATTATTTAAGATTTTCCCCAGTCCGAATCACACCAGGTAGGCGTTTCCCACGAGATCCATACCCGCCAAAATTTGCCAAAGCCAAATTTGTCCTGTTACGGTCGTGTTACGCTGTTTTACAGCCAAATTGGGCATGTTACGCTCGTGTTACGCTGCATTACAGCCAGATTTGTCATGTTATTTTTTACAGCCAAATTGGGCTTTTTACGCTCGTGTTACGCTGTTTTACAGCCAAATTCATCATGCTACGCTCGTGTTTACGCTGCTTTACAGCCAGAATTATCATGTTACACTCGTGTTACGCTGTTTTACAGCAAGATTGGGCATGTTACGCTCGTGTTACGCTTCTTTACAGCCAGATTTGTCATGTTCAGGTCATCGGGTATGTTACACTCGTGTTACGTTAGCTGTAAGTGCGACCGTCAAAATTTCCGCGCCTGCGGCGCAGGTTTAGTTGACATGTCAGCCAACCTAGTTGTGACGAGCTACCCTACCGCCCATCTGCTTTGGTCCGTAAGTGCGACCGTTTAAAAGTTTCCGCGCCTGCGGCGCAGGGCTCCTTTAAGAAACATAAAACCGCCACAAGAAGAGTTGCTGAGTCGGTGTTCCGGTGTTCAGCGCTGGTTCAATCCTGGCTTGCACCAGAGGCGGCACACGCACGCAGAAGCCAAAAGGTGGCTCACCACCACAAAATGTATCGCTGCGCCGGCAGGTCTCCCCCCAGCCGAAGCGTCAACACAGCCTACAGTGCGGGTAGTAGGGGTGGGGGTGACTCACCGCTGAATGCCGTGTGATTCCCCAAAACCCCGGTTTAGAGCGTAGATTTTCGTCCCAAGGCATCCCTGCTGCTGCCCAAGTGTTGGAAAAAGTTTTTTTGACCTCACACCGGGTTTTTGGCTGACACCGGATTTTCCGCTCCAACCCCCCAAACTTTTAAAGAGCCCTGCTTCAGAGTGAATAAACGCCAAAGAACTGAACTCAGTAGATAGTCTTTTGATGTCTGCACGATCTGTATCTGAACGTGGTCTCAGGTTCTCTTGATCTGAATGACGCAGGATATCACCAGCGAGTTTCGACTTCAAGACTCCACTGGCGACCTTCAAGATCAGTGCGAACCTGCAGCGTTTTTATCAGAGAATAAGGAAAAGTCAACTATTCTCCACAAGACGAGCAGGTGCGATTGGGAGGAGGGGCGTGGCAGGCGAGAATTGCAAAGATTCGAAGCTGGGGCGCGGTGCCCCCCCATCGGTAGGCCAGCCGAGGCGGCGGTATGGTTAGAGACGGACCGCCGGCAAATGAGCATTACGTGAACGGTAACGCATACCCGTACAGCCAGCAGTACCGCCACAGCCATGCATACAGCCATCAACCCTCGTCCAGCTACTACCAGCCACCAGGCGCTCAAGGACAGCCAGGACGCCCTCCCGGGCGCATGTATCCTGCACGGAGGAAACCACCGACCGCTGCTTACATGTGGCAAGAAGAGCACTCCAGAGGACATCACTACCAGCCACCCCACCCGCAGCCTCATGGCCCAGCTCAACAGCCGTCAGGCGACCCGTACTACCGCGGGCGGAAGGCACCGCAAGGTGTGCCAATCCCGCTTTTTGTTGTTGAAAGTATTGCATTATTGCAAAAGCTGCAGGGGAGATCAACTGACACGCCTGATTGATGCATCAACCACATCTATCAGGCGAACTTTAACCCTAACTTGCTGCTCGAAAGATAACGCGGAGCAGATGTAACACGTTGTTGTATTTCAATTAGGTTCTTGCTCTCTGCAGGCCTGGGTGTATCTCACTCTCCTCCCGCTCTTGTACTAAACCAGCCCCTGGATGGTTCGATTGGACCGTGTGTCTCTTACACTCAGCTTTGACGCGCGATTTTCACGTCAGCAACTCAACCGAGCACTACAAGAGAAGTTCCCCGGCTTTGTCCTAATCTCTTGCCAACCCAATAGCTAACAATTTCTACAGAGCACGGAAGCTTTGGCGACCTGACAACGCTGGCCAGCCCAGCTGGCTCACCGGCAAACTACTCTTCTGAAACGCATTCGTCGGATGATGGTGTCGGCAATGGTGCAAAAGGCAACCCTTACATTCCTCCTCCCTCGCCGCTTCCGTACAGTGACTACGGTGGCAGCTACCATCAGGAGGAGGAGACGAGCATCACCGCCTCTGCAAACCATACGCCGATGTCCCAAACGCTCGATGCGGCGGCTACTCCGTTCCAGGCCAAAGGCAGTGCAGAAAGCTTGGAGCAAAGTTCACAAAGCTCACCATACGGTCACGCACCCCCATCTCCGTCCCCTTCATGCGCGTCGTACGTGCATGACCCGTACGGCCCTCTTCCCGCTCCCTCGACTACTTCATCAGCTGCTCCTCATCATCCCCCTCCTCCTCCTGCAGGTGCCAGTGCTCGGCCGCCTCCACCCGCAACCGCGTCTCAACAACTAGATTCCGGATGGAAAATGCACCAGCCTCCCCATATGTATGTGTCATCTCACCAACGACACGACTACACCGGCTTCCCACCACCTCCACCAGCCGTGCATGACATGCACAACGTCCCCTCGGGCCCAATGCACTCAAGACCGATGCATAGAAGTCGAGAGTCACATACAATGCCTCATACGCCGCCTCGTGGAGACGGCCTTTCTCACGGCGTGCATTCGCCGCGGCATGACGTGCAAGATATGCACGACGTGCATCACAACCAGAACCACAGCATCCCTATGGACAGCCGTGCCATGCATCCTCGTCACCATCACCTGCCACGGCACGATGCCTTGGGCAATCAACCACCTCCACATATGCACATGCCCAGTCGAACGCCGCCGCCACCGTGGAAAACGTCGCTTTCGAATGGGCGGCAGCCGAATTTGCACAACGGGTGGCATCAGGATTATCCGTCCCCCGGGCACTCGGAGCGATTCGTTGCGAGCCACCCTCCCGACTCCCCAAGCGCCTTGGGCTACGGCCCTCCACCACCCCCTCCGCCGCCGCCTCCTCCTCCGGCCGCTGCCGGCAGCCCCGCTTCGTCTTTTTCGAACGGAAACGGAGCATTCACGCAGCAAACACCCGGCAAAAAAGCAGCGACGACCCTCCGCACACCTCCGACCTTCAAGCCGATATCGGGCATCTCCAGCTGGGCCGACGCGTCGGACTCCGACCGCGATGAGCCCCTGCCTGCCCTGCCGTCGCAGCCGGCAACTGGGCCGCAAGGTGCCGCAGCACCGGCGCAAGCGTCCCTCGATCCTTCTCCCTCTGCGCCGCCCGTTAAAAACCCAATCCCGACAAGCGCCCCTGCCACCGAGGATTTGCGCAGGCGCGGAGACGCACCCGCGACGGCGGGCGGAAACGGCCCGGCTTCACAAGCCTGCGAGCAGCAAGGTCTGTCCTCCTGTTTGACACGGTTGTTCTTTTTTTAGTACTAACAATCTTGCGGGTTGCCCTTCAATGTATTGTGCAGGCTAAAAAGACTAGGCAGCGTGTTTTGGTGGTTGATCAGGATTCCTTACCTGAATATACACGAAGTGGGAAAAACGATCAACCGGCACGCACAAACAAAACGAAGCGCCTGTCTTTTTTCAAACAAATGAGATAGATAGAGAGTGGTAAAGTAGCCTACACGACAAGTGACGAGCCGACTAGCTGCTTATTTGGTGTTGTGGACACCGTGTGAGCTTCTAGAATTGAGGATTTGCTTTGTAAGCCCGAACAGTCAACATGCTTCTTTGATACGGAACAAGTTTGGCACACTGGCACACACACCACAGGCGTCTCTTCGTCCCTCAAGGCCAGCCAGCAGGTTGCACAAAGTAGCGCTCACGCTGCCCGTCTGCCCAGGCCAGCTAACGGGGTGGTGGAAACTGAGGCAAATGCTCAGCCAGATGCGGCAGCTGGGAATGTGTCGCCTGTGTTTGTTGCCGCAGCACGGACACAGATCACCGACACCACGCTGGACACACCTTCTCCGCAGGCTACCCACACCGCGAAAGAAAGCCCACCCAGTCGCACGCCGGATGCTGTCGCAAGCTCGGTCCTTCGGACGACGGACGATGCCAAAGAAAAGGGAACACCCACCAAGCCCAAAGAAGCCCTGGCTGCCAAAGCCGCGCCGAAGAAGGCCGCCGCAGTCACAGCGAGCAGACAGCTCCTGCAGAAGCCGACACCCGACGTCAGCGAAACGAAGCCCCGCGTCGCGGCAGAAACCGCTGAAGCGAAAGCCCCGGGCACCCAGAAGCCTAAAGCTCACCACGATGGAGCCGGCAAAGCCCTGTCCCGACCAGCCGAACCGCGCAAGACAGCGACAGAGGATCAGACAAGACCCGAAGTCGTGAAAAGCGATCGCCCCAACGACGGTAGCAAGTACCCGCCCCAACCAGCACCCGAATTGCACCACAAGCCGGCAGCGACAGGAGATGCGCCGAAGCCCGAAATGAAAGCCAAACCCGGTGCCGGCAAGCCTCAACCCGGATCCGAGCCCCGGCAGAAGGCGGTCGAGACGCGTAAGCAACCTGCGGCAGGCGACGCGTCGAAGCGACCCGAACCAAAGGCGAAAATTGACCGAGAAAAGTCGGAGAAACCCGCCGAGCCCAAACTTGCGCCCGCAGCCGCGCCGGCCGCAAAATCGATTGATAAAAGTGCGAAAAGTGAGCCTGCTGCCAACGGTACAGCACCGGCGGCAAAAGCAGTCGCGGCGGCACCCAAGCAGCATCAGCAGCAGCTAGGCCTGCAGAAAGATAACAAGGCGGCAGCCACCGTCAAGGGGGCTAAAGAAGCGGCCAGCACTGGCGCGATCGCCAACGGGAACTCTGGCAGTACGAATGGCAAGACAACAACGCAACACACCCACGACGTCGCTACCAAGAAGGGTGCAAGTGGCGTACCGCCTGTGTCTGCCCAACCGCAGATTGTGAAGGATGCGCATACCGAGAAACATGCATTCTCCAAGGATAAAGACGGCGCTTCCACGAAACCAGCCAAGACGTCGACCAAACAGTCCCAAATGGAATCGGCAAAAGTCTCCACGCCATCGAAAGAATTGGCGAAGCCCTCAAAAGATGCTTCCAAGGCCCCGTGCACACCATCAAAAGATGCTTCCACACCATCAAAAGATGCTTCCAAGGCCCCGTGCACACCATCAAAAGATGCTGCCAAGGCTCCATCAAAAGAGCCAAAGTCCTCAACACCATCCAAGGAAGGGACGAAGGTCCTGCCCTCACAAGGCGGACCCACTCCCAAATCGGCGTCTCAGTCTCGGAAGGCAGTTGACGTCATCACCGAGACCGAGCCGAGAAGCGCAGCTGAAACAACCCGCGCTGAGCGGGCAGTGCCTGCGCACGACCCACTCGCAGGCACGAAGACTAAAGCTACTGATAGCAAAGAAGCTGCTAAGCCGGAAGCCTCCGCCAACAGCCCCCCGGTGAGTGACTCCGCCGTGAAATTGTCGAAGACGCAACTAAAAGAGTTGAAGAAGAAGGAACGGGTGGATGCAGCTCTTGAAGGCAACGTATGGCACCTTCTCCATTCCGTAGCATGTGATCCTTTGGATTAGGTTTCAGTGTGTCCCACCACCTATTCGTGTTCCCTCTTTTGGTATTGTATTGCTCGGAATTAGGAGGAGGGGAGAAGGCATTACAAAAGTCTGGAGTGAGGATTTCAGGGCAAGTGAGAACGCCAGTAAAGCTGCGTGTTCCTCAACTCGGCGATGATCGAAACGCGACCCTTCGAATCTGTTGAACTTCGGAATTGAAATACTCAAACAGGGAGCCGACATGTCATCAATACCGCAGCAGAAGCCCGCAGAGGATAGCAAAAGTAAGGTTAATGAGCCGGACGTGACTCGTATTGAAGCAAACGGCGATAAGGACGGCAAGACCGCAGAAGAACAAACGGAAGACGGCGAAAAAAGCAGCAAGCCGAAATCAGACGATGAGAAACCCGAAGCAGTCATCGATACGCCGACGAAAAAAAAGAACAAGAAGAAGGTATGAACCTCCTCCCTTCACACACGGCTTCAGAAAGATACTGGCATCATGCTGCGAAGGAATAACGGTATCTGCCTCGTTTACACTGTTGGCACGGTCTTCAGCAATCGCACCGAACAAACCACAGAAGAGCCAAGCTCCTCAGCTATCAGCTAAAGAAGAGGATGATCTGCTGATGCAACTTGGCCAGCTTCAGAAGGTATGTTTTCATGCGAAAAAGTATTGTGGTCTTGCTGTGCTGGACAGCAGGTCCCGTCAGTATTGGAGCAGATCATTCCATAGATTGGGAAACACACGTTTCGAAGCTCATAGACACAGTGTTTTTTATGCTATTTTATGCGAATCGTGAAATAATGAAACACAGAGTACAAACGAGCTGCCCGTGCCGCAGCCAGGGAAAGGTACTCGCGGGAGAATCGACCGCTACAAAAAGGAGCTCCAACAGCAGCACCTTGCAAAACGGCAAGCTGAGGTATGCTTTCCCTGGCACTCTTTTTTGTGTTAACAATGCATTGTTGGTACTAAAAATTAGTAGTTGGCAGCGTACTAAAAGCAACTCACCAAATCAGGTGAAAAGCCGCTAGTGCGCACAAACAAACACACTTCTGTTACCGGGCGATACTGAAATTGTGAAATAGTGTCGGTAGGGTTTGAAGGGTTTACATCTTGGTTTTCGATTCCGTTTCCCGAACGAAAGACAACATTTGACTAAAAGGTCAGTCGAATTGGACACTTGTTCGGTCACTTCCTCAGACAAGCCAGTCAAGAACCGACCGGCGTCCTCGAGCAATGAACATTCACAGCTGCGGCAACCAAATCTCCCAAGCTTCGCTGGCATCGAATTCGGCATCGACGTAGAGGTATGTTTCAAGTAGTATCACTGGTTGGGCGCCGTTGTCCTTCGTGTTGCAACCTCTGATTGGAGTGTTACCTGACCAGCGATTTGCTCGATTATGGTAGAAGGTGTTGACAACTTTCATGTCCCAAGAAAAGAAAAGTGACCAAACTGCCCTTTCCTCGGATTGGATGTCAACAAAGGCTGGCAACAACGTGCGGGAGAGCGAGGTGCTTGCGGGCCTGACAACTCAGGGGGCAGTCCCGGAACGCCCCCACACCAGCTGTGTCAGCATTCTAGCATTCTCTCTGGCATTCGGGTTTTCTACACCAACATATGCACAGGAGGAAATGAGGCGCGGACAGGAACTCCGACGCAACGCATTAAAGAACGAGGACCCAGGGGACCTGTTCATCAACGCCGAAAGCTGCTACGAGAAGATCATCAACTACAGCAAGAAATGCAGCGACCGCCCCATGGCCATCAAAGCCCACATTGAACTCGGTCATTCACTGAGAGAATCAGGCAACTTATTTAAGGTGTGTCTTCCTTGCTGGCATACTCGTTTGGTACACGTTTGGCCTACAGAAATACGGTCGAATTGCGCAAGCACAAAAGGGGATCTCAAGTCGCTTAAAGTATTCCTATTGTCCCAAACACAGGCATTCGATAACTACAAGTTGGCGTACGAAAAGGCGCGAAAAGACCTGCTGCCGTACGAGCCGCAGGAAAAACAGGCGAAGGCAAGAGAATGGGTAAAAGAGACGGCTGCCCACATCGCGAATGTCATCAGCAGCTTCGCAAAGTTTGGCAAGTATCTTCCAACGGAGCAGAATGCAGAGGCGATGAAGATCATCACCTTCGCGGAGACCCCTGAGCCGCAAGACGTTCTTCTCGAAGGGAAGGTTACCATCCTGGAAACACTCGAAGACTGGCGCGGCATCCTGGACATCAGGGTATGTGACCCTGACCCCTCAGACAAACTAAGCGCAAGAGATTCTGCCTGCAAGATGCATTGCAGAATATTATGCAAAGCAACTGAGCTCTGAAGCGAACACAAGCTATAAATTCAAGCAGCTCTTCTCGACATACATTCCTCACGAATCGATGCTGATAGGTTGTCGTTGTAAGCTGCGTGCTATTAAATTCGGGATTCTGCTCGGAGATGCAGAATCGTACCTACATATCGTAGCTACAGTGCCTTCGAAGGACATTCAATGCTCCAGGTTCTGAAACGTCTGAAGTGCAACCGGGAATACAATCAAGGCTGACATCCTGACCTCGTCATACCTATTGCGGGAGAATCCGCTCCGAGGTGTAAAAACACTGCAAGATTTTCATTACAACTTTTGCCTGCACGTTGAGATAGCTAAAGCTGATTTCACACGTACACAGTTTATTCCAGAGATTGCTGAGAAGTTCTATGCAGCGCAAGCTGGGCTAGGCTGTGATGAGGGCCTGCAACCGTTGCTCGAGCTTCTGGAGAAGAACAATAAGGCTGGAAACAGAAACTTATTCCGGGAGCTGCGACTTCGATGCTTGCTGGCGTGGTCCTACCTCAAGTTGCGCATGCACGAAGAAGCTGCAGAAACGAGTAAGCCGATGGCTGCCCTGAAACATGACGCTTATTTCAAGGGAGAAGGCATGGGCGGTGACGTTTGGGACTGCCTGATGGCGTATCTTCGCAGGTTTGTACATGTACTCTCTCAACGACCTTTTCCCCTCAGGGCTCTGGTGTATCTGCGTGGTACTCATCAACATGCGGATTGCTCCCCACTATCGCAACAATATTCCAAATCTCAAAGCAGGTAAATGTGCTGTAGCCCACACGAAACACAGGTAAATCTGGGTTTAGTGGCGGGCGTAAGCTTTCAACGAATTAAGGTGACCGGAGTCTGTCACAAAGGCATGAGGCCCTGCTGCTCTTCGCGGGCGAATAAACGATTGTACGGGTTATACTATACCACTCCACGAAAAAGTGTCAATTTTGACCGACCCCCCCGGAAATGGAGGTCGGCACCCGAAGAAATGAGGTCCTGGAGATCGTTTTTTTTTCTCTCTACATCCAGGAGGGGGTCAGATTTTGATCGCTGGGCTAGCTGGCAGCTTGCCCATAATCGCGCATCCCAGAACTACTCGAAAACCAAAGGATTTCCCAAAAAGACCTCGAAAATAATTTCCAGACGGCTGCTTTTCACACCAGTGGCCGAGCTTATGCATGACGTATGACGTAATGTAAACTCGGTCAGCTGATCGAGCTTGCACTTTAAACCAGAAAAACTCGGTCAGGCCAAAAAAAAAAAAAAAAAAAAACTATGATTTTGAATTTTTGGGGAGGTTTTTTTGGGTGGGAGCTGGAGGGCGACCCTCTCAGCCCTGTTGGGTCTGGCTGACAACTTTGGCTCCTTTTCAAATTCACAAATTTATTTGAATCCTTCATGGCCTTCCACACAACAACTGCTCAACCGTACTTGATGGAGCCTGACAGGGACAGGTGTCCCAGGATTCTCTTTCCTCGATTGCTGACCATTACATGTCAGTCGGACCAGGCATCACAGACAAATATACCTGTCCAGATTTTGAAGCGCCGGCAGTGCATCCGCCAAAGTGGATCCAAGCACACAAAACTTCCATCATATCTGAGTGTGCAAGCGTTTGTGCCGAGATTCGTCAGTTGGGTCTCTCGGATCTCAACACTGTGATTCAGCGCTTCACAACAGGGAACCTGTCCGTGAAGTACCCGGCAACCTGCAAACTTCTCCAGCTTGCCTCCATCCTTCCTCTGGGATCCGCATCAGTGGAGCGCTTGTTTTCCAAACTTCGGTTGGTGTCGACAAGGTTGCGCAAGCTGGCTGCTGACAATCTGGCAACTGTTCTTTTCGTTGGCGTGGAGTGTAAAATGGGGGCACGAGGCATTGACGAAGAGACACTGGCAAAATACATTGCAAAATTCTGTGCAAACCCAAGGAGGCTGCACTACGCGTCGCTGGAGGAATAATTGGCTTGTCGCAATGCTGTGCAGCACTGGAGATCTCTTTAAAAGACCCCTGACCGAGATTTTTTTCAACCTCTTTTTCGGATCTGGCCAGCCTAGTTCAACACCGGCAGGCAGAACCGGCGCTCCGAAGCCACACTTCCGCATGAAGCACTGTGGCAGGGCGTCTTGCGGTCTGAGACGGGTTGATGCACACCGTAAACAGAGCAGCGTGTGCAGCTGGGGTTCGCAGGCTACTGCCAGCTGCTGTGGGAAGCGTTGCTGGTAACGTTGCTTGCTAATTTTAGACTACCACTGCTGACCGACTTTGACCGAGTTTGGCCAAAACCTCGCCAGGTCAAGCTCGGCCCCTGTTTCACACCGAAAAATTGCAAAAAAGGAAAAGGTCGGCCCGGGGAATCGAACTGCGGCATACGGGGGACCAGGAGGGTGCGGTAACCGTTAGGCTACAAACCTCGGGCCGGTTATCGGTTATCGGTTATCGGTACGGTGGATACCTGTCTCGAGTTAGTTCTTGAGAACAGGTGAGGTGGTTCCTTGTGCCTCCCCGTCGCCATCCTTGGCGCGTTGTTTGTTTTCGTGTTCGGTTTCGTTCTTTGTTTTTACGGACTCACGTTGTGGTGGGGGGGTTCAGTGAGCTTTTTACTTTGCCCGCCCTCCCCTACTCCCGGAACTGAACGGAGGGGAAATGGAAATAAGAAGTGGGTGGTCTGCAGGGCTTTTCCTGGGGTCGGTGGGCGTTAGTTCGCCCTCCCGACGCCGGTTCGGATCCAGGAGATTGATCGTTGGTTGCACTTGTAGTACAATGTTTACTTCATGCAGTTTTCTATCTGCATCCCGGTGACCGCTCGTAAGCTTGCTTCACCCTTTCTTTTTGGCCCTTCCTATGGCCAGGTGTGCATGCTGTCGGTGCACCGTGCATTCCTCTGACTCAGTCAGAGCGTTGTTGTTGCCAGGCATGGCGCCTTTGCGTTGCCGCAGTCTGTTGATTGCGCAATCTCTACTTTTTTGCCCTCCCGTTCTTTTCAATCATAGGCATTGGCCGGTTAGCGGTCTAAGCTGCTGCTTGCGTCTGAGCGTCGACGTGGCGAGTCTTCGTCAAGCCCAGTCGTTCGAGCTTGTAGCGCTGCTTGTTGCGTCGAGGTCCAGCGCGTCGGCAAAGCTGGGTCCTCCTGCCTGCGGCATTTCGTGAAAGGCGGGGGTTTGGGGGTCGGGCGGGTCCTCCAGTATCTGGTACCTCGCCACGAGCCCAGCGTCCTGCAGGTACGCGAGCGCTGCCTCCGGGTGCTCGAAAAGCAGGGGCCAGAGCATCTTGTGCCTCGACCCTGGCGCCGGTAGCTCCCTCGGGACCTTCGGGTCGGCTTCGAACACCTGCCTCCACATCGGCGCCCTCATGGCGTACCCGACTTTGCACTCGAGGCCAAAATTCGCTTTTTGCGCCTGCTCAGTTGGGATTCTTATTGGCAAGTGCGGGATCGTCATTTACTCGTTTTCACGGTATTTCTGCCCTCTGGGAGCTTCTTTCGCCCGGTTTGCGAAGGACTCAAAACGAGTCCAAAATTTTCACTCGCTAGTGAACGAAAAAATTCCCTGCCATTTTTTTAGCCCGGGTCCAGAGGTTACCACACCCACACAGGGGTTTGAGGGTCGGTGGTTCGATTCCTGCCGGAAATCTTTTTTCTCTTTCAATAACGTACATATAAAAGGTGTCACGGGATAAGCCGGCAGCCGCTGCTTAACGGAGCTGGTTATCACCAGCCTATTATCACCGTCCTCGTCTGCTTTGAGATCGTCCTCGGACGACGTATTCAAATAGCCCTAGCCTATGACTAATTCAAGCTTACCCCTGTGGTACCTGCATTTCAAGTTCACACTACTTAACGGTGAAGCAGTGCGTGCTAATCCATGTGGGTTATGTACTTAAAAGAACTCAATGCTTAACGAACTGAAATTACCCCCTCAGGTGACACCACTTTATCTTTAGCCATACTACAACTTTCTTTGGGTTTTTGAAACAGCCCCAAAACCGACCTTTTGTCCATCTGCACGCCAGATTTGGACGCGAGCTGATTGCTTGCCCATAATCGCCAGGGATAGCTCTTTCCATCCCAAAAAGAAGTTCCCAAAAATTCCAAAATTTGACCCAAAACGGTCTGCTTTTCAGACGGAAAATCTGTGACACTTTTTCGTGGAATGAGTGATACGGTCAGACATTCATTTCTGTCATCCCTTTCCTCTTTATCACAGGTACTACGTCATCGCGAAGTCGCCAAATCGTGATGCGTTCCCGGACTCCCGTTCGTTCGAACTAAAGTATCCTTTGTGCCACGATTGAAGGACGCTTAGTTAAGCGTTTGCTTTCAGAGTCCGAGCGCGAAGGACTCGATGCGATGTCTCAACAAATGAAATTGCGGACAGACAACCTCGGAAAGGTGGCTCAAGCATCAGACCGGTGGCAGACAATCTTGTCGCGCGGCATTCGGTACAACGTGGGTTTCCCCACGTTATACCGATACGGTATACTCTACGCGGCCAACGGGCTGCTACGCAAGGTTCAGCGTCCTCCATGAAGCAGAAGGGACATTGTCACCGTTGTTGCCATACCCCAACCCGGCGAGCACAAGGACCCGGGGAGCGACGCCCCATACGGGAGGTGAGGTCCAGCCTCATAAGCTGGAAATAAAGAGGGTTGCCCGAGTCACACCCAAAAAGCGGGTGTGGCACAACCAAAACGCGTGTGAATTCACACCCGAAAAGCGCCTCCAGCTTCTGAGGCTGGACTCCACCGTGTGGCGCCGGGAGCCCCGCCAGCGGCTGAAGGCCTCAGGTGACTGAAGGGCCCGCGGGTACTCGCCCGAAAGCAACACCCGGCAGAAAAGGGCGGGGGCGGGACACGAACACAAGTCCGGGCCGGGCACCCGCTGCTGGGTCGTTTCGGTCGAGCAAGTTCCTTTCCCTTTTCACCATCATCAGTTCCTTTATGTATCTCGCCTATCCTACATGCTCCCCGAAGAGGAAATACAGAGTTTTGAGAGTTCGCGGCACCCATTATTCTAACCTCTAAACCTGTCCTGACGATGCAACCTGAGGGTCATTCCAGAGCAAGCAACCGCAGCGCGGTGATTGTTGTTTCCCTCGGACCCTCAGGGCAGCAGAAAAAGCCTCCGAAAGGCAACATCATCGACGAGCTGGTCATAACCTTAAGTTCTGGTGAGGTGGTCGATTGCGGGTACAGTTTTCTTCGGCACTTGAAGACTGCTACGTCTCGTCTTGAAGTGTTAAGTTCACCTGCATCGAGTGGGCACTAATCGGGTCAGGTTCCCTCTCGGAGGCGTTTTCCCGCCGTCCCCGCCGCAACAGGCCGCGCTGCCCGTATGTGTGAACCAACCTGGATTCGACCTCCTTGGGAGCCTTGCATCCTTCCCGCCGTCCCCTCAGTAAAGCATCTCCGCAATACGCTTCCTTTTATTTTGAAACCTCAAGGCAGCATCAGTTGTGGGGTGGACGACAGCTCTGACTCTCCTAGTATCAGTACTCATAGTTGATACGGACCTGGCGAACTTCCTCATCACGATAGCGCATGATCCTCACGACCTGGGTTGGGCAATCGGGATTGCCGGGGGCGGGAGAATGAAAGAGCGAATCAAGGCACCCACAGCCGAACCTGCAGTTCAATTAGTAGCACTGGTACGCTGATTTCCCCCTCATACCACTCTTCACGGTATACGTGGTCCATTTTCTCACCAGCCTCAACTGAGTGAGCTACGGCATGCAACCAGCACCATAGTTTTTATCAGAAGCCCAACGAATAAACCACACAAATGACGTTGCCACGGTAAAGTTCGGCAGCCGGAACGAGTGCATGCTAATCCATGAAACAGAAAGGGTATCCACCGTCACTAAGAGCTGCTCCCATGCGAGTAACAGTATGTTGTCAGCAACGACTTGATAAGATATTGCACACACGAAGATATTGCAGTTATTTTTAGCCCTGCCTGCACTGGTGCCGTGCTACGTCGTAATACGGGTCGGTCCACAAAGGTCTGTAGATGGTTCCGGTGCCAAAACAGGCGCAAAAACGAGTTTGCAATACTAGTCTTAAGCGGCTCCCGCGGCTTCCTGCTTGAAAGAAACTGTCTCAAGACCTGTGTGCGGTGGCCATTTGATGCGACTGAGCAGTGGTCCGCTAGGAAGTCGTCTTCTTGTGCAAGGATTAGAGGTTTGGGTCCGAAAGACTTGTTGGGGGCAGTTCTAGTTCGGAGGATTGACATATTTTGCTCGTTCTGGCAAAGGAACAACAACGACTTCTGAGTTACAGCGGCTTTAAGGGGAATGAGTGTGTTCCGGCATGTGTTTCTGTCGTTTGATTGTCGTGTGGGCTCCGCCCCGGCTGTGCGGCCCGCAGAAACCGAAACTGAATGAAGGCTGTCCTGTGTTCGGCTGCTGATGCAGTTCGAGCTCAACTGCGACCACCGCTTTGCTTACGAATGAGGAACCAGTCAGCTCTCATAGACTCACTTGCGTGCATATGTGTTCGGTACACGTGTTAACCCCCTTAATAAACGAGAGAAGCGACGAAAAAACGGTCTAATTTCCAGTGCACCACGGCTCGATCAGTCCCTAATTCTTATCGTTTTTCCTCCGATGCTTCCTTCCTTTCGTTTAACCGCTGTCGAAGCGTTCGCGCCGTATCACTTCTGTTCTCACGTGTCGTTCTTGCGATCATGTAGCTTTTTCATCTCAGCGATCTTTCTCAGAGCAAGACCAGTGGTTGTTTCCACCTGATGAAAGACGCGTGCGATACGTGGGAGTCGTCAAGTAGCACGTACAATTGTACCAACACCGTTAGCAAGTTCTCGTCTTCATCATGAACGGAATTCTTCAAAGCTTGGTCACAACTTCGTACAATGGACGTGATTGCTGCTCCCATGCGACAGTGCGACAGCGGCGCAAGCGAGATCACATCACCCAAATAGATATCTCCGTTACTACACAACCTGGTTGTGTTGATTTGCTCTGCTTTTTAGCCCTCGTTTCGCCATCCAGCTGCTAAAAACATTTGCATCGGTGCAAAGCCTGCACCAAAAGATAAGTGCCGGGCAAGATACCGCCGGTAGTTATTGGTTGCTGAACCAGCCAGCTGGTGCTGACGCGAGCGCCACGAGAAGGAAGGCAAGAAGTCAGATGCAGTCGCGAGCAAGATCCTGTTTCTTAGCGATCCTGTTGTTCCTTAGCGATCTTGTGGTCCCTTCGTAATCCTGTTGTGAGAACGCGCATTCGCCCTTGATTCTCGGATGCGAATCTCAACGGGAAGGTTCTTCGCATGCGCTCCGGATCAGATGACCTGGAAAGAGCGCAGCAACGTCATGCGTCATGTGCAAAAAACTGAAAGGAACGTGTTATCAGGGTCATGGATCAGTCTAAAACACTATTTTGTCTTCGGTGCGTGCACAGAACCTCTCCTTGGCTACCTCAGCAACGGTTGCTAAATTCTTGGTGGTACCCATCCACGGGCTCTTCTTTCGCGCGGAATGAGGTCTCGGTCACGGTCGCATTCCGCTGCTTGTCTAACTGAAAATCTCGACAGGAAGGTGGCGCGGACCTGCGTGAGCTTCATCAGCCATGCGATGTAAGTTACCTCCACAGAGTATTTGCATTCTAACCCAAGCCATCAGCCACTATTACTTGTAAAACCCGAAGTCTGAGCAAACCCGCAAACCCCGGTTCGCGGGAGTTCGCGGATTTGCAAAGGTTTTTCGGAAGCTGATATTGTACGGGAGAACGGTAAGCAAAAAGCCAGACATGAGATGCAGACGACTCAGGCGTCAACCCTGGGCTATGTCAAGTGGCTAAGATGGGGCGGAGGTGGGTCGCGTTGACGCGGCACGTGTACATCAATTGTGGACCCGTGGGGGTAAAGCGGAATGCGTGTGGCCTTCACCTTCGTCCGTTTGTTTTCTCCGAGCGTTGAGTCGCCTGCCTGTCTTTGCAAAACCCTTCGCCATAGCCACTGCTTGTGGAAGCTCCATCTTCCTCACCACCTCGGTCTTGTCTACTTGTATGTCCATGTGTGAGTATGTTTGTCGGTTGTGGATGCGTAGCCCCTCCTGCCCTGTTGGTGCGACTGTCGTTTAGTGCTGGATGCACCACCAAGAATTGATGATTACACGAGCTAACACATTGACTTTTCAGGACCACCTGCAGCAACTTTGCATAAGAAAAGCAGGAAGCCGGCAGACAAAGCCAAGAACTGGGGATTCGGTAGGTTCTCGTCGGGCGAAGCCGGGGCGGGCACTGCGGCAAAACGCAGTGCCGATGTCTAAAGGTCTCGATTCGACGCTGTCGGGAACGCACACGAAGAGCAAAACCCTGTCGAAGACGGCGCGGAGCCTGCTCGCGCAATCGTTGAACAAGAGCAACTTCATCAACGGAATCCCTCGCAAATTGTGGGTCACCGTGCTCGACACAGCTGCCGGCGGAGAGCACCACCAGAACCCATGCCGGAGTGCAAGTGGTCTGTACATCTTGCAAGAAGGCACGAAGATCAACGGCGAATGCGTGTGGGAGCAGGCAGGCGGGAATTGTAAAATACAAGCAAATGACATGGGCCACTGGGCGGTGGTGGAGAATGGAGTCGACAAGCTGCTTTGTATAAATGCGACGAGCAGCGCGATGCCACACGAGACCGGGGCGTATCGAAGTAAGCACTTTACCAAGGCGAGGAACCGTGAAAAAGACGCTGCCCTATCGTGTGGCAACGGCGTGTGGACAGGCGAAGACTTCAGCGGTGACGCTTGCGTGACGTGCACCGAAGCAAAAGTGCACGGGTTCAGGTACGGGCGTGCCGTTGTTGCGTCGAGCGACATTAAGGAAGATGGAAAAGATTGCGTCCCGCTTGGCTGCTTGGGCATTGTAATGGGACCCTCCCCCGACCCCGGTGCCGTCAAAGTCAAGTTCGACTCGTTTGACTCCCCCTTCAACGTCAACCACAACGAGCTGGATCTCGCCGAGGGCCCTGAGGTCATGGTACAGAATACGAGCGGGCGCAGCGTCTCTGCTTCTGTAGTCAACGTGACTGAAACAAGGTTTGCCAGCATTTTCAAAAAAGCACCACATGCAGCAAAAAAAGCTGAAACGTGTGCTACGTCAAAAGGTCTTGCTTGGTGTGGCTTCCTTCTGGAACGCGACCTTTTCTGACGTAGCATACCGCTTCTCAGAACATGAAGCAGTCAGAAAATGAGTTAGTGTCTAGTTCGATGTATGGACAAGCTTTCCATCATCGGCACGCCCTAATTGAATGTGAACTTACAAATGCGCAAACTATCAAATCACCACCGATGACATCGAGAACACGAAAGGAACAGACACATTTCGAGTTTGTTCAACGAACCACATACCTGTGAAATCCGCTATGAAATACGACGCAATCTTCGCAGGGTGAAAGTGCACTACTTCGGAAAGCCGAAATCCGAGGACGAGTGGTACGACAAGGATTCAAGCCGAATACTACCCATCTTCCCGGAGAACCCTGACGGGTATATGTACTACACGTATGTCTACGTCTTCGTTACCCAACCTGCTTTCTTTTTTGGCCGTATCACAAGTACTACTCTTGCACAAGTCGTTTTAAGGCGTGCAAAAAGTGCTCGAGGTGATGGACAAACGAGGAGGACGACCGGTTCTGTTCTTTAGGTCTAACAGACCTCTACTTACTAGTAAGACGAGACAGGCGACGGTCTGATGCCGAAAAGAATCGTCCTGCGCCATGGGTTGTTTAAGACACCTTTCCATGCGCCCCAGAAATCTGCTCATGGGTGCGGTCACGGCCCTTTGATGCTACAGTGCAGTACACAAAGTTGCTCGTCGAGGGCGGACAGTGCGCGAGAAACGAGGAAAAGAACTATTTACTCTCGGTAAGGAAATAGTTGATGGAGATACCTACCCCCCCGTGTTAGTGTTGCTTCCATTAGTACCGTATTCGTGTCGCCTTTTTGTCTGCAGAATCGAAGCCACACAACACGGAATGGTCCTCAATAAGTCCGTGAGCTGATGAGGTTCAGCAGCTAGCATATGTACGATGTCAAGCCACTGCATCGACTTACCGAGAAGGCTTGAAGTTAGAACGCAGATTCTGTGGATGATGTCAAGACACTGCATCGATCTACCGAGAAAGCTCGGTCTAGCTGTGACTGCTCTCTTTCCAAGCAATTCGGAAGGAGTACAGAAGCCTTGCAATCAGGGAGTCACGACCGATCGCAATAAGCCTGCTGCTGGTTCTCTGCAAGAGTACGAAAGCAGCGTGCGGTTTCGGCAACTAGCCCGTAACCGGAAGGGGCACACGTGTTCGCGAAGAACCTAATCTGCAGGCGTGATTGACGGTGTTGTTTAGGGTTACAATGCAGAGAATCTGCGGCTATCTGCAGAGAAGCTACGCACGCAGGTAGCTACTTCTTCGCACGCTAGTCGTATTTCCGGCGCGCGGGGGGGGTGCAACACCAACACGTGGGGAAGGTAGGTATCCTGGAAGGGGATTACGCAGACCGAGGCTTGCACATGAGAAACACGAGCGCTGTTTTATCTGAAGGAAAGACACCATGTAGCTTCAAAGAGTGTGCAGTACACAGCAAAGGAAGTTTCGCATGTTGATTCCGTCTGTGGATCGAAACCTTCGCACCAAAACAGAAAACGGCTGCCCAACCCTGCTCGTAAGAAGCGTCCTTTCCGGCTTATCCAGAGGCCCAGAGTCGAACAAACCTGTGAGATGGCCCTTGATGAATGATGTGCGAGACTAAACATAAACCGAGCGAGATACAGAGAAAGCGGCAGGACCTGAGGACTGAACAGTAAAAGGAAATGGTGCAGACGATTACTTTTTGCTCACGCACTCGTCATGGGTTGGCTTTCTGCCGTACCTGAGAGCGGTTCAAGCACATTCGTCTGCTGTTTTATGGACGAAGGTGGCCCAGCGCCTTCGGATCCCGCACCCAATCTATCGCGAGCTCCTTAAATTTGTGTCGATCTCTTTCTCTTCTCCCTGAGCCGACAGACAACCGCAGCAGCGCCGGAGCGACCTCAATCTTCCAAAAGACATTTTTTTTGGTGCGACTTTGTTGTTCCACGTCTTAAAAGCGGCACGCAAATTTCTTTTTGAAACCATCAATGACGACGCAAAAGATAAAGGAGGGACCGATGAAGGAAAAGGTTTGGGAAGTACTGAAGAAATGGGAACACGTTCCTCGTTTTCCTGCCGCTCTCGTGAGTCTCTATTTACTGGAGGGGAGAAAGGGGGGAGCAAAGGCGTTCACCGGACTCACCAATCTTTTTGACCAGACTCGGCCTGACGTACCTCCATTTCAGGCGTGCTGGGGAGCTGCAACTCTCGCCGTGGTCTGGTCAAAAAAAATAGTTGGCGAACCGGGTGTGCTTTTTTGCAGGGCCCCCCGTTGCTTTTTTGTCCCTTTCCTGAATCTCGCCAAGTTTCTGGTCTAGCACATCGCATTCATCAATGGGTCTGCACGGGTATTCGATGGGTTCTCGGTGGCTGCTTTTCACGAGCGGTTCGTTGGTCTCAGCCCTCCCCTCTCATCCCCTATGGCATGGAGTTTAGCTTTCCCTCCACCCCCACGTTCCATTTGTCCTTTTTCCAGTACCTTGCTTTTGTCGCCTACAGTTTGCCCTCTTTTAAAAACATCTTCAACGCTACCTTACCTGTGCTACGGATCCATGTTCAAGGTGTAGTCGCACCCCGGTCCCGCGCAGACTTAGCATTTAGCTCCTCGGGTTTTAGCTTGGTTCCTCGGGCCGACAACACAAGCCGACCCTACTAGCTAGCACTGTGTGTTAGCGCCATTTTTTGTCCATCGGGCCGACCGGCGCATTCCGAACAATACGAGACAGTACGAGAAACCCGTCTCGTCGGCCCTTTCAAAGTTAAGTTTTCCTCTCCTCTTCTTGCCGTTCTCTTCGCACGCTCAGCAACAAGCAGTACCCCTGTTGAAGCGCGAAGTTGCGATGTTCTTTCTTTGCACCGAAGGTTGAAATTGCCACGCAACCCGAGCCAAAGTTTCCGCTTATTCTCGAGTGTAAACTCCAGATCATCATTGAATCCCCGCACGCAGCCGCGTGGTGCGTCGTGGGATTGCGGGATTGCGGGGGGTTTTCCAAACGGAATTGTCTTTGTTGCACAGCTGTATCTACCGTACTCTCTCTATCTCGTGTTCCACTTTAATGCCTGCTTTCCCGCCTGTTGTTATTTACAGCCCTTCTTGGTTTATTCCGCCCATTTGTCCACCGTTTGTTTCAATGTGCGCACTTGTTGCACTGTGAATCATGTGCTTTCCGAGGAGACTGGAAAGGGGGGCTGCCCTTAATGAAATTCTTGTGAATAACCATACAGCGAGAGTGACAACGATTCGTCATCGAACAAGCAATCTGTAGCAGACAACCCGATGGGTCGACGTATGCTTCCCGTTTTATTCTTTGTACTCGGATGACGAATCATCATTGTATCCTTTGCGTTCTTCCGCACGCCTCCTCGTCATCTGCATCCGTTGACGCTTTTTCTTCGTGCACATGAAACCAGTGTCAGGAAGAAACGTAAATGCAACACACAGAAGGAACTTACATGTAGTTCTCGACACACTCATTCGCGCCGGATTATTGCTGATTGTTCACTGAACGTGTGCCGCAGAGATGTTTTGTCTTGATCTGTCAAGCTTCCCAAGCTTGCAGCGAGCAGCAAAAATGCTGAGTGTGCATCTCAGCTTTTGCCCTCGTTGCAGGTTTCCCGCTTCTTTGAGCACAGCGGTTTCAATTTTCTCTGAGCATCTTTCCTGCTGCCATTCGGTTGTAGACCAAATGACTGCTTGACATGTCGGCGTGCAGTTCATGGACTCCCGCGGCAAGGTAACAAGGATCTGATGCATCATTGATCGCAAGCAAATCACAGTTTGCTTTTATTTCTTCGTGGTTGCTTCATAGTCCGCTTGATGAAAGGCATTTTGGCAAAGTAATTTGAATCAGCTAAAGGTGAAGAGCTTGCATTCTATGTTGCAAACACGTTGTTTGAGGAGTTTATTCGTCGTTCCCCGTGCCAAAGCATGCAGACAGGAATTATTGACAGGGCCTTACGGCGCGGATGTTCATTGCCAGTCAGGTAGGTTGTCAGCATGCATTTGAGTGCACCACCCTCCTCGTGGGTTGGCGCCTCATCTCCTGCGTCATACTCTTACCCCAGCACTTCCATCTTGCGTGGCTTTTCTTTCAATCGGCAAGGTATCAAGTTCAGCTCTTCCCACCTCATGATGTAAGCACTGCGTTACATTCTTCTGTCTTTGTCTTGCTGTCGTGAAATCTTCGTAACTCGCTGAACGAAAGAAGCCTCTGTTCATTTCCTTTCTGCCAAGAGCACAGGTACACACCATGCATGCAGTGAAACTACCAAGAAGGGCAAGATGTCTTGACGGCAGGAACAACTACTAGTTGCTCGTGTTGTCAGCATTCAGCTTCAAAGGAGACGTATTGCACTAAGCGGAGCACTCCGTGTTGTGATGGCGAAAACGAAGAATGTGTCGAACATCGGTTGGAGAACACGTTTCCTTGAGAGTATATCCGAGTCTAGTCTGCCTAGAGGTTTGGTAGATTTGAAATTCTCAAACTTAGCTTTCTACAAGGGCTTGCCATGCGTGCGTACATACATAGTGTCCGGACTTGGCAGAACCCTTTGTGCGTGTTTCGTCGATTGAATTCGACCGATTCGTATCAAAGAGTACTTCGTCTTTTTTGCGGGCGGTGGAAGTGCCGTTATGCTCAGAACCCAGGATGCGGTGTACCATCAGTGCATCACCTACTAGCTAAGTACGTAGGAGGAATCAGGGGGTCGCAGCGACAGTAGTTGGAAGGTCAGAGGCCGCAGTGTAGGAGTCTCAAGCTCAACTGGCCGCGAAGGCCCGCATCGGCTCCCACAGGTCAGAATTCTGTCCCTGCGTGCTCGCCTCCTGGACTTCGCGTCAGACCGCGTTTCCTGCGCGTTCTTGCGCGGGTCTTGTCCTGCATGTCTGTGAAGACGTCTTTTTTTTTACGAGGCTTTGTGCCTCCTTGCACTCGACCATGTGCTTTTCGTACGGGGTCAGACAAAAATGCTGGCGGTCTGTCGCGTGAACAGCGTGCTGAAGCACGCAGCACTTCGCCACCGCCTTCTCGGCAACTCGAGAAATAGTACAGATTTCTGCGAAACCTATGGTGGTTCGCCTTTCAGGGTGGCTGGCCCGTGTCGTGTCTTCTCTTCGGCCGCAATAAAAGTGACGGGCTTTTACGGTACCACCTCGTGGAGGCACCATGTGTTTAGTGGCTTACCGCCAAGTACTCGTATATAATGACAAGGCGTCGAGGATGGGGTGGTGTGGCACTACCGCCAAGCATCTTTCATGACCCGGGTACCCAGCCTTTTCACCTGATAGACCTCAATAACAGTTGCTCGCACCGTCCGTAAACACGTGAGTGCGAGAAGAATCGTTTACTGGGTGATGGTCTGACGTTGGACGGCCGTTGCTTGCAGAAGTGGGAGTAAGATACGCGCACCTTCGAATCCTGCATGAACTGTTTCCATAATACGATGTACGGCTCGTGCACAACCCTGTAGAACGCCCCACTTACCTTCTGTGCCGTCTTGAAGAAGTACCCGTTTCTTTTGCTCCGGCTGGTGTCAGGCTCACTAGCATCCCACCACCAAGATGCGATAATGCGTTGTATTCCTTGTACGGCCAAGGTTTGGCTGCTGTCAGAAGGCTCCTGAAGAACTGCATTGATCTCCTTCTCAATGTATTCCATGTCAACGAGCTGTTGCTAAACCATGCGGCAAAAGTCAGCTGGCATTGTCGGAACCTCGTTAAAGATTGGGTGTGACAATGTTCTCGCCGCAGTCGTGGCCGGCACTTTGCCCGAATTCGCAACTTCCAGAGGGTATCGAGAGGCGATGGGTTCTGCTCCGCCGAAAGGCACGCTTGTAGCATCCGAAGCAGAGACTTCTGGGGGGTGCATAGACAGGAGCATTCACAACAAGCATCCAATACGGGCAGCTTGAAGGCGCCTGTCTAAGTAGTCTTTGCCGTCGTTGCTTTGAACCTTGCACCTTGCAGTCGTAGTTGTTGCCGCTGCAGTCGTAGTCGTGTGCACTTCGTCTGAAGGCGCGCGTGGCACCACACTCCTGGAGGCACTCCAAACAGATATATTCCTCTTGTGCCAGTCTCTTCTTCACATGGCTGAGGAAACAACTCAGGGGTTCGCACCGCAGATTTTGCAGCATCCCGGGATACGGTAATTTTCCTGGTGAAGTCAGGTGCAAAAGGAGGGGCCATGGGGGTCAGCCTTTCTTGAGATCCGAGGTGGTATTTCGACGATCCGTGACCGATCTTTCCATTCGGTGTCTTCTCGGGAGCAGCGGGCACATATCACACGCGCTCCTGGTATGATCTAATTATAATTATATCGGGCTGAACTAGTTCAGGGGGGTAGTCTTTTTTTTTCTAAACCCCCGGGAACAGAGATACCGGGGACCTGCACTCGGGTCGTTGTTGAACGGTCGCCATGAGAATAACTGATATATAAGCCCCGGTTACGGACTCCGAACTTGTCATCATGCCGAACTTATCGCTTCACGGTAGGTCCGCGTGTGGGATTTCGTCAGGTTTCGAGCGGTCAAGAACTGGTAAGCCTTCACAAAACGCCAGAAGATGCACAAGCACGGAAGGTTTCGGGGGACAGCCGCCGCTTGAGCACCAAGGTTCGACGGTGCGTGATTGTCTGGGGGCTCGCGCAACGCCGGACTGAGCGAAAAGCTTCGGGTCGCACAAACGCCAGCCTGAACAACGCGAGTCTTCTAGACTCGCAAAGGGTGCGCTAGGACCCCAGCACACCCGCACTTTGAGTAGTAGCGAGAATCTTGCGCGGCAAATATTGCTGCCTACATAAGGGGCGAAAGTTGTACTACAACTACTACGCATTAGGTACGGACGGCACCTGAAGCGGGGACGTGACGAAAAGCAAGCAGATGGGCCCGCAAGAAGCCGAACGAGGGGCGCATATCGAAGGTGGACAGCCCACGAACCCAACCGAAGCGGGGCCGCGACGAGCAGACGAAGGCAAGGAACATAGGGGAATCGAGATCTCGGCTGGGGACAACCCGCCGAATCATCTGGTGATTCCTCGGGCTCGTCAGACTCCACAGCGGACGTGAAGCGCACACCGGAGACAAACAGTACGAGGGGTAAGAAGCAGTCGAAGCATGATATGACGTGTAAAGAGGTCGGTAGCGGCTTGTGCAGTCTATCGTCGCAGATTGTTGCTGCATGTCGAGTTCAAAACTACTACTACAGACACACTTCAGCACGCACATAATCCTCTTTCTTCGCCGAGGCGTTTTTTTAATCCTGAACGATGTGAATCCAGTTTTCATTCCCAATCGTCTTTTGAATCTCTCTTGTTAGCACCGGCGAGACATTCCGACCATGGATTGCGCACCTGCAACAAGGTTATCTTCGGTCGCAACGAAACCATTATCTTCTTCTGGCTTTCGAGTACCGTCGGGGACGTTACTGAGCCGTTGTGTGGTACTATGCTGACGTAATCACTTGGATTCCTCTTCGCTACGGAGTTGTAACGATTCCTGATGACCGCACTTGTGACACCTGAGTACTGCCGTTCATGCCGTGTGACACAAGCCTTGTTGTGTCATAGCCGATGATGATGTTATCATTTGGATTCCTTGTGAAGGGGTCGTCATGACCCCTCATGAACGTTCTTCGGGTTGCAAACCCCCTCGGGCCTCCTTCGGGAATGCAGCCGGAACAACAGGATAGCGCATCACTGCCCTGCCAGCTGTTTGAATTCCAAGGTCGTAAGAGCCTGGCTGATTCGCTTGGCTTGCTTTCCAGACTGGGCTTGGATGGCGGCAGCTTGACTGGTGCGGCTTACCCAAGGTGTGATCATAGCGGCAGGATGAGTGCTTTCCCTCGCAAGAAGTTGGGGAACAATTTCCCACGGGAACTGGCCCCAAGGCACCTTACCCAAAGAAAGAAATGGAAGGCCTTGCTGAGGCAAAGCGTGTTATGCGCACGCAAATCCTGCAGCGCATGAGGACGATGACTGCGGAAGATATCGGGAGGGAGTCGGCTCAGGTAGCGGAAAAGTGCTTCGGAATCGAGCAGTTGAAGGATGCTGTCGGTGTCAGCATTTACGTCTCGATGGAGAAGGAGCTGGGCACAAGTCCAATTATTTCGTGGCTTTTTCGCGCAAAGAAGCGTGTGTTCGTGCCTTGTATCACGGGCAAGACGTCCCCTGACATGCGCATGGTCGAGATTTTCAGCCCAGAAGAGATATCAAGATGGTCATGCAACAGGTATGGCATTCGTGAGATGCCGCGCGCGGAGGTTGACACCAAGCCAGACGTTGCTGAGTCTGGTCTTATCGACGTTGTCTTCTGTCCCGGCGTGGCGTTCGACACCAGCTGCAATCGACTTGGTCACGGCAAAGGCTACTACGACTGTTTCCTGAGCCGTGCAGGTAGCGTGAAGAAGCCTTTCACCATCGGGCTCAGCTTGTCGCCTCAGGTTGTGCCACTCGTGCCTTGTACCGACTTTGATGTTCCTCTCGATGTAGTCGTCTGCTTTGAGAAAGTGCACAAACGTGCTTCGCAAAGTAGTCTGAAGACGGCTGATGTGTAGCAAATTGCTTGAGTAAGAAAGTTGCACCGCCTGCAAAGGCAGAAATTAGGTTGCAAAAGCATGATACAAACTTATGTTTGTCAAACGCTCAGCAATCGGAAAAGACTCATTTTCTGTGAGCTTTGCGAGTATACCAACACGCTTTTTGGTGGCGTGTATCTCGGTACGCTCAAGAATTGCCAAAATGTTATTGTGATTCATTCCATTTCGATGTACCGCAGTTTGTTCTCCACCTCAGCAGTGGACTACCTGCGCGCCCTTCAAGTCGTCTAATCTTCATGATGCAAGACGTGGCCAGCCGGCATGTGAGCCAATGTCTCAAACAAGCTCTCGTTCTTTTATCGAGTGCATTTTCTCTTGCCTGAAACGTGTTCCTTAGGCTCGCGATCACCATTTTCGATCTTTCGTTTTTCAACAGACTTGCGTAGTACACAGGAAAGATGATCCTGCTTCGTATGCGTACTGCGAACGCGTGAAGATTTACTTACGTGTAGGCTCTCAGTTGTGCTCACGCAAAAGAAAGCACACATAACCCACCGCACTTGTCGAACAAAGATTCAGAGAGTCCCTGGCGCTCGGTTCGCCCTCAGGACTTGCTGTTTTTATCAAGCCAATGCCCTAACAGGAATACAGAACAGCAGTTACCTGCTCGACAATGGCTGGGGCTCCCGGAGAGACAGAGACCAATAAGGCGCCACCGCTGCCTCCTAACAAGTTGGACAAGGCTGTTTATGCCTTGAGTCTTATGCGCAGACGAAAGTTTGACGAGGCTATCGACAAGTGCTCGGAGTTGTTAGAAGTCAATGACAGAGACAAGCAGGTGTGGTACATGAAGGCGCGCTCACTGACACAGAAGAATTGGATTGACGATACAGAGGTAGAGGACGAAGGCGTTGCCGAGCTTCTTCTTGACGAAAATGCGATCAGTAATATGCCTCGCCCAGGCACTTCGTTCGAGCGCCCGAACACTGGGGCAAGCTCAGGTTCACAGGCCGTCAGACCGAGTTCAGGGCTTGGCCGACCTGCATCGGGATTTGTACGGCCAGGGACACAGAGCAGACCAGGCTCAAAGAGCGGTTCTGTCGAAGCCGCTTTCCAAGGAGCGAGGCCAGGTTCCGCTCGTCCTATTACAGCAGCAGGGCGCTTCGTTCGGTTGGGGACGGCATCTATGAGGCAAGAGACTGGAAGGCCGTTCATGAATGCAGAACGAATGGACATGAAGCGCAAGGCGACTCGCCCCACCGAGGCCAAGGTGATCTGCGACTTTCTCTTGTACCATGACCACAATCCGATGAAAGCCCTAGAACTCGCTTCAGAGGCTACGAAGGCGGCTGAATACAATGATTGGTGGTGGAAGGCGCGTCTCGGAAAATGCTTCCATCAGCTGGGGCTTTATCGTGATGCTGAGAAGCAGTTCAAGAGCAGCTTGAAGACACAGGAGATGATTTCGACTTACCTTGAACTCGGAAAGGTTTTCCACAAGTTGGACCAGCCATTGACCGCTCTGGAGCTCTTTGAAAAGGGAATCGAACGGCATCCGCAGGATACACACTTGCTTTTGGCGTGCGCTCGCATCCATGAGCAGCTGAACAATATGGAAAAGGGCGTCGCGTATTATAAACAAGTGTTGGCATTGGACAGCAGCAACTCTGAAGCCATCGCTTGTTTGGCTACTAACCATTTCTACGAGGACCAGCCAGAGATTGCCCTGCGTTTGTACAGACGGCTTTTGCAAATGGGTGTGACGAACACGGAACTTTGGAATAACCTTGGGTTGTGTTGCTTCTACGCCTCGCAATATGACATGACTTTGAGCTGCTTTGAACGCGCCTTAGCGCTTGCGTCCGATGAAAACATGGCCGACATTTGGTACAACATCGGGCAGGTTGCGATTGGTATTGGAGATCTTGGCCTTGCTTACCAAGCCTTCAAAGTAGCGATTTCGGTCGATCCGAACCATGCAGAGAGCTTCAACAACCTGGGCATCCTTGAACTGCGGAAGCAGAATGTTGACCAAGCGCGCTCAAATTTCCAAACAGCTTCTCGACTTAACCCGCATATTCACGAGCCTCTCTTCAACGGTGGTTTGTTGGCGTTTAAGCTCGGCGACTTCCAGGAAGCGTACACGCTCACGATGAAGTCTCTCGAGCAGTTTCCTGAACACACAGAGTCACTCGAGCTCTGCAAGCAGCTGCGCCAGCACTTCACAGCAATTTGAGTGGAAGGCGAGTAAAAGCCTGTACATCAAAGTGTCTAGCGATTTGCTATCTGGTACCTACCACGTCGTCTACAACGTGGTCTTGTTGTCGTATTGATACCGAGTAAGGTTAAGTATTCAAGGCCCCGCGTCCCGTCCGACAGCAGCCCACCCGGAAAAGCAGTGCCCAAGGATAGAACCCCGGCGTGTTGCCGAATCTGCAGGCTCAGACGTAGGACGAATCGCCCTGTGGTTCAAAACCTGCAATGCAGTTGAGAGATGCACAGCAGGAGGTTGTAGCTATGAAGATTCTTCGCCCCTCGTGCCCTAGAAATAGGACTCTTCGGTGTCCTCGAAGCACCGTGTTTGAAGTTCTATGACGCGACACTGTGCCTTGCCGAAGTTGTATGTTTGACGCTTTTCATCCGCCAAACCAGTGTGTGTGTTCCAACCACCTAATAACATATCTTTTCATTTTCGTATGTTTGATGTTCGGTGTTCCGTTCTACTCTTTTGCCTCCGCCACGGCAGCTGCGCCAAGAAGAGATGCTGTAATTGAGAGTGCCCTCCGCAGGAGCTTCGCAACGAGCAGAAGGTGGCGCGTTGAGGACGGTTTCAAGCCGTCGTTTCCAGCTGTCGTTGTGGCCTTACATCCTGCTTAAGTTCTGCTTCAAAGAGAATAGACCGCATCAGGCCAATGAAAAAGACGTGCTTCTTCGGGCTCGGTTATCTGATGTTTCGTCCGGCTGGTAGCTGGGTAGAGTAGAATTCCTGACGGCGCTTGTGGCATGCAATTTTTGAGACAAGAACGATGGAGCGCTGGAGCGGTTCCGGCGCACAGTGTTTCGAGCATTTTTGCAGTTCAAACGCTTCGCGTGGAGCGAGAAACAGGGCATATATATGGGAAGGTGTCACCCCTCAGAACGCCCGCTACTGCGCCCCATGCCCGATTGGCAGACACCCCACCACCCCAAATCGGAGGGTCTCGTTATGAGGAAAAACCTTTTGGGGGCTTTGCGCCGGGTTTTACTCCATGTATCATCCACTCTACGAGAAAAGTGTCACCGCGGAAGGGTGGTTCATTGCTTAGAAATTGCGGATTGAGCACCCCACACGCCCACCAGATCAAACTGAACGCGCAGAATCGTTGAAGAAAAAGCCTGAAGGGAACCGGGTGCATGTTAAAATGCTTCCTCACGATCCTTGCGGTTCTCAGTCTTGTCTGCGCCGCGGCAGTGCTCACATTTGGTCACAGCCTGCTGCCTGCAAACGGGGAATACATGGTGCCAAAGCCAGACCGCCGACAGTTGCCCGTTGCTGTTGCGTCATCGCTCAACTCTGAGACAAAGAACAGGAGCCTAAACAGAGAGGACAATGACTGTCTTGATGGGCGTTGGGCAACGCAGGAGTTAGTAGACAAAGCAGCGTTCATACCTACATCGAAGCTGAAATTCACACCACCGGGGTTTACCGTGGACGTGAGTTTCAACAACGGAAAAGCTGGCGAAGCTGTGAATGGCGTCTCTGCGTGTGTAGGCGCGGTTACAATCCAGCGAACAGATGCGGCGAAGTGCTTCGAAGACACTCAGCGCGTTTTTTCCAAAGACGCGGCGTTCGCTTCTTGGGTTTCACGTGCTTTCGGGGCTGATCTCTTTCGCGTATTGCTGCGGGGCCCAGAGGTCGTCATGGCAAACATTACGCTTCAGTATCCGGCTGGCTACGAGACGGCCCGTGCAGCCCAGCGTTCTGATGCCAGCCAGTGCCCCATTTACACAGGCGTTTTTTTTGTAACGCGGCCTGGACAGTATCAATTGTACGCGGAGCTCGTGTACGAGAGCCACCGGGCCATCAACGAGATGACGGAGAAAACGTGGTACGACCTGTCACAAACTGACCTCTTCACACACCCCGACAAGCGGCCTCTCCTCACATGCAAGTGCAACGAGGCCCCATCACTGGATGTAGATTGCTCGGCACACGTGCAGCAGACGCAGACGCAGAGCCAGTTCTGGGGCAGGTGGGTATCCGTGGGTCGCGATTTGTCTGACTTCAAGCGTGAGTTCCCGAACTATTGGTTAAACATGGGCAAACCGTGGGAGCGCAAGCTCAACATTCATACCCCGGATGCTCTCGGCCGGATGGACTTCGGAGATAGATACGAGTGGCGACCCTACACGTGTAAGCACCGGGTATTTTCTAAGAACAACATACTGGAACTCCTGAGAGACACACCTTTGTATTTCTTTGGCGACTCTCACATGCGGATGACGTTCTATGGGCTCCTAGCCAAGTTAGGCATCAAGTATTCTCCTGACAAGGTATGTTGTTGTCTTGCACAGCGGAGTCAACTAGATGCAGCTGCACATATAATAGTGCGTAGCAATCGGTACTCATTGGTGGTAGTAGGAGGGAAGGCAAACTCTCGGCAACGATTTCTGTGGCTCTTGGCAGGCCACATTGTTTTGAATTTTTTTTCGAAGGCGGTTTCCAGGCACATGTGTCTTTCCGAGCAACACTGTGACTCAAACCAAGCAGATATGGCGAGGCGACCGCGTCGATGTTATCCGCGAATTCAATACGTCTGTGTCCTACGTGGCTTCCTACTTTTTGAACACGTCACGGGAAACTGCTGTTCAAATGCTACAAAATAACGATGGCATTATCTTGGCAGGCGTCGGACAGCATCATTCGTCCGGATGTTGGAACATCTCGAAGCATGCACAGACTGTGGAGGTATGCTAGGCGTCTTTCTTAGACGTTATGGCTCCTGGCGTAAGTCGTCGTTTTGCAAGTGCGAACCGAGTCCATTTTGAGAACACTTCTTTGCTTGTCTTTACTTGGATGGATGCGGGTAGCTGCATTTTATGTTCTCTAACAACTGGCTGCTTCGAGATTCCAGAGTTTCTGGTATGTATTCTTGAACGTGAAACGCACACTTTCTCCCCGAGGTGTATTATCCCGCGAACGAGCCAGATGAACCTCCCACACACATACACCTTCTTCGGTAGCTTCCAGTTCGGTCGACGGTATTCAATGCTGGTTCCCCTCACCTACAGTGTGAATTCGTGATAAAAAAAGACACACGGCATAAAACCACTGCACACTCGTTTTTTTGCACATAAAACGACCTATGCACATGGCCCATTATCTACTGTGCATAAATAGCTATTATCCTGATTGTCGGCAAAATCTGACAGGATGCGATGCAAGATTTCGACAACCACAACGCGAAAGTAATTTGGTTTGGTGTTCCTGCGTTTCCCATGAACAAACACATGAGGCTCGCTCAGAAGCGCACGGATTGCAGAAACAATTTGCGCCACAGGTGTGCCTCTAACACTCTAAACTTGAAAGACGGGTCCAAGTTCGTAATATCGCCACAAGCGTCGAGGTTTCTTGCTTTCATATTTCATTCATTCCAATCAGATTGCTAAATAAGATTCAGTACGAGCTCGCTCGATTCAGGCAGTACCCCATCGTTGACACCTACTCGAAAAGCTGGCCCATGATTCACACTTCGCCCGATGGCGCGCACTACTACAATTGGGTATGTGTCTTTTTAAGAGTGATGTGGGTATCTGATGTGTGGGCTTGTTTGCATTTTTGCTGTCACTTTCCCTCGTGCTTGTGCTCCGTGCTCTATATATGAACGTTTGCTTTATTCCACATACGACAGGTTCGAGATGCATGGATCGACGACATCTTCGCCAGCTTTGAGCAGCTGAAACGCAAAGGGACAAGCTGGTGATCTTCGAGCCATCGATTTGGAAGGCCACCGTCGCTCTTACACAGTACTTTCGTACTTGCTGATGAGCTTCAGGGTACATCTTTCCCAAGCACGATGTTGCTTTGCGCCATGTGGTGCGGTGGTGCGCTCAAGCCTTCGGGTTTGGCCTGACACCCGACCGGGTGTACTTCTCCTCTCGCTTCTGCCTTTCTCGTTTTCATCGCTGTGTTGGGTGGCTTTGTCGCGAACGTCTGCAGATGCTCAGGTTCTAGGCAGATTTTCGCAATCCCTCTGGGACCACCGAGTGGCTTTCTCGAATCTTCTTGCGATAACCAGTAACTACCTCCTTAGAAAGCATACTTGTTACAGCTACAAAGGGGGGTTTTCAAGCGAACCTTACTGAAAAAGAACGATGGCAGCGGCTTACCCTGAGCGCGTACAAGTCAAATCGCACAAACAAACGCGGAAGGAGCTCAGGCGTTTGGTCTGCCAGACCTAGTTCAATGACCGAGATCTGTTTTGTTTTTGAGCTCGGAAGACTCCCGTTTGCTTGCTCGACCGTAGATGACCGAAAGCACCGATTCGCTTCTGCGCATGCACTTCTGACCTCGAGTATTAGGGGTTGGAAATGTGTATGAAGCGACTTCCCAAAAAACGGCTTAATACACTTGCAGGTTCGCAAAGTAACAATTGTTTGGTGTCAGAGTTGAACAATGAGCGAGCGACGCGTCGACTTTGATAAGGACAAGAAACTTTTGTTCGAAACATCTGATGAGGTGTTTGTCACCAGCAAGTTCGAGGATATGAACCTCCGGCCGCAGCTTATTAGAGGGCTCTACAACTACGGGTTCGAGAAGCCGAGTGCAATTCAGCAACGTGCCATCGTTCCTTTCATCAAAGGAAGGGATCTTATTGCCCAGTCGCAGAGTGGAACCGGCAAGACCAGTTTCTTCTGTCTTGGCGCCTTGCAGATGATTGACACGACGAGTCCGACGACACAAGTTCTTATTCTATCACCAACGAGAGAACTTGCGGCACAGAGTCAGCAGGTCACAATGGCTCTCGGTGACTTTCTCAATGTCTCTTCGCACGCTGTTGTGGGCGGAAAGTCCCTGGCCGAAGACATCAGACGTCTGGACAGCGGTGTCCAAATTGTTTCCGGCACACCGGGCAGAGTGTTTGACATGATTCGGAGGAGAAATCTGAGCACACGTGGTATCAAGGTGCTAGTTCTTGACGAAGCCGACGAGATGCTCACCCGCAACTTTAAGAAACAAATCTTCGACATCTACCGCCACCTCCCGCCAGCACTCCAGGTTGTGCTAGTTTCTGCGACGCTGCCGAATGAGGTGCTTTTTATTTTTAGCCACATGCAATGTGTGAGGAAACTGAACCGCCCAAGTAGGACCTTCTTATCATGATCAGTTGCCAAATTTGCCACCTGAAACCACGTCCAGGATTTGGGCTCAGGGTAGTGCGGTCAACGAAAACTCTAGTTTCCCCTACTCTCGCGGCGTACGGTTTCTTGTCTCTCATGATAAATTTGTAAACAGCTGTGCATCTGTGAATGTACGGTAGGCACCGCTACAGCTCAACATGCGAATAGGAGGAGAAGTGGTGCGCTCACTTCTCTTCGTTTCCACCTGCTCAACGTGCCATATTGTTGAGTTACCTGTGGTGAGCCTTTTCTTCGTCAGTCCACATTTCCGCAGTTCGTCTTGTTGTTCCGTTCAGAAAAAGCACCGACACTGACAGCTGAAGCATCTCGCACAAGTTGGATTAGAAGATGGATACCCACGTCTCCCTACTGCAGGACCGGTTCCACAGCTGCTCAGTGGGCAGCAAGCCCCCCTTGTTCCCTATCCCCATTCGGATACAAGGGAACAAAAATCTAAAAAGTGGGATACGAGAAAATTTCATGTTTCCTTCGGCTCACCAGTTTCCTTTTGCGTTGTGCTGGGGTTTGCTCGAACTGACGGTTTTCTGAACGCCATTCTGTTACAATGGGCCAACGATACAAGTAAGAGACTGGGGGCATATTCATTGTTCATCGCAACTAACGAAACGAGTAACATCCCCCTTGTTCTGGATGAGAATCAGCGTGTCGATCCCGAAAGGTAGCAAGTTACTCAACCACTAGTTCTTGGAAGCTCTGGCAGAAACGTTCTGCCTGGACATTAAACGAAGTCCCCCTTGTGACAAGGAACATGCAATGCTTCGCACCGCAACCAATGCACTCCTTTAACCCGCAGGTGCTCGAGCTGACGACCAACTTCATGACTGATCCGATTAGAATTCTCGTGAAACGTGACGAGCTGACACTCGATGGCATCAAACAATACTTCGTGGCCGTAGAAAAGGAAATGTGGAAGTACGATACTCTTTGCGATTTGTACGACACTCTTACCATCACTCAAGCCGTCATCTTCCGCAACACGCGAGCGAAGGTTGATGAACTTGCACAGCAGCTCACAAAGGCGCATTTCACAGTGCTGTCTATGCACGGGGACATGCATCAGGCCGATCGAGATGCCGTCATGAAGTCGTTCAGGGATGGTAAGGGACGAGTGCTGATTACAACAGACATCTTCGCACGTGGGCTCGACATCCAACAAGTCTCCCTTGTCATCAACTACGATCTCCCCAATGATCGTGAGTCCTACTTGCACAGAATCGGACGATCCGGTCGATTCGGCCGTAAGGGAATCGCAATAAATTTTGTCACCAAGGAAGACATCAGCGTCCTTCGAGACATCGAACAGTTTTACTCCACTCAGGTGTGCCTTTTCTCTACAACATGCAGGGAGTTTAATTCGCACAAGCCCGACACAGTTTGCGAATTTTGTACAGTGTATGCTCGACTGACGGCAAGAAATATCTACCCATAACAGATTGACGAGATGCCGATGAATGTCGGAGAGCTGATTTAGGACAGCTCACTCTCTGGTCTGTCGAGGCTGTCGGTGTGCCGTTTACTGCGAGCTGTAGGGCCCAGCTACGGCTGTTGCATTACCAGGAGCGTGCTGCCGCGGCGCTCCCACGCTTTTCGTGCCTGCACCGGCACATCAAGTGTGCTAAGCATCGAGTCTTGCGCGGTCTACGTTTTTTTGTCTTCTCCGACTGACACTGCGCGCACACTTTCCAGCGACTCGTTGTGTTGCTAAGATGCGTTTAACGTGCTGCTTACGGACCCACCATCAGCATAATCTCAGTAGCCTGAATCTCATTCTGGCAGATGGGCTCTCTTTTTTCCTTTCTGTGTTCTTGCTTCAGCTTCTTCCTCCACGTGCTGTTCAGTGTCAAGTAAAAGCGTACAACTTGGCACTCGTTACTTGCCTAACCGATGTCTCTTTGAACGGTTCTATGCTTCACGGACAACCCTTTCACTGCGTTTCTGCAGTCTACCCTCCGGCGAGACGGGATCAGCTAGATCTTAAATTGGGAAGTTGTTGGTGCATCGCTCACGCAAAGCGCTCAGCTTGGCGAGGACGAACCTGCCCAAGCGCGAGACTATCCGCGCAGTTGAAGATGCTTGTGTAACAGCAGTGTCTTATAATTATTGCACTCTCCAAACAAGCCAGGCACGATAAACTGTAACGCATGATGCTCACGGGGCCAAGCTGGACTGAATGAGCTTGTTGCCCAATTCAGTGTACAACGATGCCATCGCAGCTGTGAACAATGGAGGTGACGATGCGCAGGAGTGGAAGCACCTGTTGCTTGGGAAAGCAAAGGATATAAGTGCTGCAATGGGCGCTCTTGGGGCGGATGGCATCTGGACAGCCCCGAGCCAGGCAGCTCGATCTGGAAGCTCGGGCAACCTGCTCAAGGATTACAAAAAAGGCCTGCAGCGCAAGATCGGAGGGCTGTACATGGCCGAGAAGCTGAAACTGCGATTCGACGAGCGTTTCGAGTCGAACGCTGACCTTCTAAAAGATATTCTGGCGACGAATACACCCAGATACGAAGACAGCCGTGCGGACTCTGGTGGCTGGCCTTCTGATGCGACTTCAGCCTTTCACAGGCCTACAACTCCACCGCGGAAGGTCAGCATGCATGGCAACAGCATTCTACCACAGGACCAGCCGCAGACCACGGAGGTTCAAAAGCGTGACAGTGCTGAGCCACACCCTTTCGTGAATCCTGAGCGCCCAATACCACCTGCACTGGCGGCAGCCAATCGCGAGCTGGAAGAGTTGAAAGCCCGCTACAAGTTTGTCGAGCGCGAAAACAACCTGATGAAGTCGCAAATAAAGAGGCAGGTACGTGTTGCGAACCGTTTTTTCCACCAGTGAGGGATCATACATTACCACGACCCGTCCTGCATTTCAAAGAACAGCCGGCACACTATGTAGACGAATTTTGGCAGCAGTTTGTGATCAGGTCATTAGGACGCCTAAGCTCGTGAAAACAAGCTGGAGCATGTGCGACAAGGAAGTTTCTGCTATGAGCCTCTCAGTCATGTTTTACCTGCAGTTTGCAGTTGCCTTCGGTGATATCAGCGCCCTCAGCTCTGGCCCCTCTGAGTCCCCACGCCCCGAGGACCACGATCGGCACCAGCACCAACGCCACAGGGGGATTCGTGCTCCACCGCTCTCTTGTACTTGTTGCGCTTGATTGCCTCGTACACCGTGTCCCCTGGGCCGATTTGTTTCACGACCCCCCAGCCGTTTTCAAGGAGAACGTGATTGCCACATCAATCAGCCGCAGTTTCCCTCCTTGCTGATAAGCCACATCGAGGCGGAGCCCCGTTTGCCCAGTTACGGGTTGCAAAGATTGCTGCTACTTCTGTTCCACCTTGTCTCCAGAATGCGGCATGGGATTCATGCCGCCAGTAGTAGGGGCGCTAGTCCAGCGGGCTTAGAGAAAGCGGGTTGAAGTCGTACGATACACGGCGGACTCCCCCACCGGTTGGGGGAGTGAATGCTGGAGTGAAAAAGTGCGGGAGTGGCACTCCCGCCAGGGTTCGGGTTTGCGGGTTTGCGGGGGGGGGGGGGCACTTACACCGTTTTCTGGGAATCTCAGACCAAGATACGGCAAGCCAAACAACAGTGGGCCCAATTGTTTATCAGCAGATCGCGCATACCCTGCCCGCCAGAGAACTGAACCTGCTGTGTCCCACCCAGCAACGCGCAGCAAGAAAACTCTGCCGTGGCAGGTGCGGAGAGCAGAAAACTCGGGTCATCAACAACGTACGTCGGTAAGAACATGGGTTTTGAATTTTCGTGATGTGGCTTTTTTGAATCAAATAGACCACGGTGACAACATTTCTGACTTTGACACACCTGGTCAGTTTTGCCATCACAGCTGTAAAGTTGGGCCAGCTCGTTGGTGTCTCTATTCAAAGGCCGTGTATCGGGTATGTCGATTGGAGTGGCGCTCTCGGAGGATTTGGTGGTTGCCACAGCATCAACCTCATCGCTTCGCTGCGCGAAATTTGTAAAACTCATTTCGCTTTGCTCATTGCTTCAAGGTCTCATCGACCTCGAAGCATGAACTGAACTGAATGCGACAATTCGTCTAGGGATCGACTGCAACACAAACAACGAGACCTTCCTGAAAAGCCTGTGCACCGCACAGTTTGCGGATTCATCCTAGAAGTACTAAGGTTTTGCACCGAGGAAGACCTCTGTTCCGCGTCCTGTCCACGTTTGTTGCATCCCTGGGGGCAAAAGCATGGCCAGAAAGCTTTAGCGCCGTTTGTTCGGCGTCGACCTTGGTGTCTTCGGCGTCTTCGGCGGTTTCTTCCTCGTTTTTTGTTGCTTTTTCGGAGTTGTTGAGTTCCCTTGCATTTGCGATGCATATTTGCATCCGAAGTACGGGGCCGCGAGGGGTGCCGTTCGGCGGTGCTCTAGTTGGCACAACACGCAAATGTCTCGAATCAGGGCAGCAAGCGACAGTTCAGAAGATGATTCCCAGGACTGCGCTGCAGTTTACTCTGGCAGTTTACTTCGTTTAAAGCTTCGTCATGAAAAAGCCGGGGGGGGGGGGTGTTTCTTCATGATCAGCTTGTTTCTGCTGTGCCATTCTCCCGAAAGGAATACTTCTGCGAGGATCGGCTGTGCAATGCAACCTCGCCTGCTGACGTTTCATCCGCAAGTACGTCGTCCCCGACCACATTGTCCTCAGTTCGTCTTCGACAAAGCATGTTGCGGAGGTGGGAAAGACGCTGGTGGCCTCGCGGATAAACAGCGGCCTCAGCAAGAACAAGTGCGGGCAATTCAATGCCACGCATAAGCGACGTACAGGCAAGTCCATGGGTCGAAATAAGCGGACGCCGAACGCCACCCCCAATTATAGGTGTTCCTCCAGTGGCCCGCGCAGCGGCGATTTTTTTTTTTTTTTTGCGAGCGGGGTTTGGGGGGAGGACCTTATGCAGCCCGTTTTTCCCTTCAGAATAGACACCAAACCCGTTTTCTCTGGCGAGTCTTAATACAGGGGGGGGTCCGGGGGGCACCGCCCCCCGGGAGACGGTACGGTACTTTGAGCCTCAGCTGCCCCCCTCCCCCCCGTACAATTTCCCGAGGTGGGACAATTTTCTAATGCTGGGTTTCGAGGTCGGAAAACCTATTTGGACAATTTCCCGAGGTGGGACAATTTTCTAATGCTGGGTTTCGAGGTCGGAAAACCTATTTGGACAATTTCCCGAGGTGGGACAATTTTCCAATGCTGGGTTTCGAGGTCGGAAACCCTATTTGGACAATTTCCCGAGGTGGGACAATTTTCCAATGCTGGGTTTCGAGGTCGGAAAGCCTATTTGGACAATTTCCCGAGGTGGGACAATTTTCCAATGCTGGGTTTCGAGGTCGTGTGAGGTCGCCTGAGAGAGGTCTCTCCGCGCTTGCTCGTTTTCTCTCTCTCTCTCTCTAACTTCTTCATGCCATCCAACACAGGCCAAAGATGTCGAGTCCAACATTGGAAAAGCTGTGAAAGTGGCGGAGAAGATGCGACAAATACGGAGCGACGTACGCCCTTTGGAGGAGATGTATGACAAGATGCAGATCCACGACGTCGACGGTCTTTTGAACGACATTGGCTTTTACCAGCGTGAGCGTGAATACCTCTATTCGAAGGTATTTGGCTGCGAAATTGATCCGAAGGAGCGCGAGGTGCCTTCGTCACAACGTGATACGACCCGCGGAAAGAAGGATGATCGGCTCGAACACGATCGAAAAGCCATGGTCAAGCGGATTCAGTCATTGACAGCCAAAGTCGCGAAGCTGAAGAATAGCGGGGCAGAGTTGCGCCATTTACTCCGACAAGAAGAATCGGCGCTGATGCTGGAAAACGATATGAACTCCTGGGATTCCACGAAGCCCGAAAAGAAGAAGCGAAAGCCAAAGCGCCACGCACAGAAAAGCTTTGATGTATCGGAGTTTAATGGTCAAAAGCAAGATAGTGACAGTTCGGATGGGACACCTCGATGTAAGTCGCCAGCAATGAAGACCATGTCAGGCCCTGTTGCCAAGGGACCAAGCGAGGCAGATCACAAGAAAGGCAAAAGTACTGACAAGGCTATTGGTGGGGAAGCCGGACAAACCCGCGGCGTTCTTTCAGCTGATTCTGCAGCTTTTTCCAAAGAGATAGGGAAAATGTTGACAACAAGTTTGGGCATGGCACCAGGCGGTATTGCTTCAACGTTATTGAGCAAAACAGTAGCATGCTTAGAAGCGTGTCAGAGCATTCAGGTTTCTGCTCATGAAGCGGTGCGGCCTTCGGCAACAGATTTCAAAAAACGGAACGTCGGGGCCGATGCCATTGCCAAGGCTCAGGAAGTTGTCGAACGAGAAAAAGCAAACTTATTTCAAGACTTGAAAGACACACTGAACGCAGCTTCCATACACGGAACTTCTGAACGTTCACCACGCAACCAAGTCAAGTTGTCATCACCTGAACGAAAGAAGAACACGACGGAGTCTCAAAGAAGTCGCAAGGCTGCTGCAGGGGCTTTGGCGAAAGATGCTGTTGTATCAGCAGTTGTGGCTCTCGTCGCAGGCTCGTCCCAACGCACAGTAGGGTTTGATACGACCGCTGTACAGACGTGTTCGTTCGATGAACTGACAGAGAGCCTGGGTCTCATTTCACCAGGTCATATTCCCTATGCAACCAAGAGCTCCGGAAAGCCCTCCCGGAAGGAGCTGGAAGCTCTGGGGGTGACCGCCGAGACGCGTTGTGAGTTATGCAACAAGTTGCAGCTCCGTGACTACGAAACGGACTCCGACAATGATGAACCAAACTTCGAGGAGCGCAAGGCACAGCCGGTTCCGAACGGTTTACGTATGCGTCTCGCCAACACTCAGTTCGAAGCCGAAGTAGACAACCGGTGTGTTTTGCTTGTTGCCATACCAGTAAGTAAAAATATTGTGCAGTATGAGGAAGTTTCTCCTTAGCTCACCCACAGTTGGCTGAGAAAAAGTACATTTTAGAAACCACAAAGGCTGGATGATAACAGCTGAACACTTGACCAAACCTTTAGTTGAGTAGTGTGATGTCTCGAATATCGGAATATTTTCTTCCGCAAACCCGGGTTTGCGGGTTCGGGCTTGCGGGCCTACGGGCCAAGTGGCTACCGATTTCCCCAAACTAAAGCATCAAAGCGTGGCGCGGGGCTTGCGCTAAACACACAAGCTCTTTGAGACCGTCAGCCACAGGCAGAGGGGACGGGGTTCTAGCACTGTGTCTTCTCCTACTCAAGCTTTGCAAGCCTGGTTGACCGTCACGTTCCTGGACCCGGGGCGGCCTTTTTCTTTCTCTTTCTGCGAGCGGACTTGCCTTCTTCCTTCCACATGAGGCAATGCTCCCAAAATCCAAACCTGAAACGGTAACATACCCAGTTTCACTGGAGTGCCCGTTCCCGGCGAGCTACGAGGGAACGAACCCGTAAGAGTGCCAACGCTACTCTTTCAATAACGTACATATAAAAGGTGTCACGGGATAAGCCGGCAGCCGCTGCCTTAACGTACCAAAAACCTTGCGGAACGGGCTGGGCTCGAAGCACGTGGCTGGGTGGCCAGGAACCCCACGACCCCCTGGTCGAGAGCGAATGCGATGCCGAGAAATTTGACCACCCCTTCGCGCGGATTGCCCCGGCATGGACGTGGGAGCGGAACAAGACTTGGGGACTACCGACGTTTTATGCGTTGGTAGCGTGGCTGTCGGACATGCAATGGACCGAGAACGGGCAGGCGTCAATGCTGGAGCTTGCGATCGACTTTGAACTCTTCTCGGGCCTCAGCATGCCGCTGCACGGGAATGCGCCGAAGGGGGTGAGAGAACGGGGAAACGTCCTGCACTGCATGATGAGCGCGTTGGACAAGCTGGCGGCACAGCAAGGGCTGGGAAGCTGCATGAGAGGGGAGAGGGTGTGCCCGACGACGTCGCTGTCGTTCATGGGCATCTCGGGGATATCGGGTGTGCGGCCCAGGCCACGCTTTCGCGAGGCACACACGGGGACGGTACTTGAGGAACAAGTGAAAGGAAGCGATGTAGGCCGACGTACCCTGACTGGACGATCGGGAGAGCGGCGAGGTGGGCCCGGCCTGCCCCACCACAACTGCACCCAGACCCCGAGCATATGCCGGGTGCACAAAGGGAAGTGTGAGGCGTGCAGAACACTCGTCCGAAGGGACGCTCCCACGGTAGAGATGTGCTGCCGGCACCATCACCACGCGGACGATGGGCAGCCGATCGCGGTGTGCACAGAGCACAGCACGACGAAGTGCGGCGAGTGCAAGACGGCGGCGGCGTGTTGCCGCAGCGGGCATCATGCCTGCCGCACGCATGGCAGAGGAACCTGCCAAGAGTGCAAAAGGCTCCCTACGCTGACGCAGAGGCGACCGGCGGCATGTTGCAGCCGCGGCCACCACCAGTCCAACAAGCCGAACGTCCAGTCAACCCCCGGACGCAACAAGAAGAAGAGGCCCTCCTCACCCACCCAGGTGGGTGTACAGCGGGAAACGCCAGTAGGAAAGCGAGCGGCGCGAGCGGCGCGAGCGCCGCTCGCGGCAACTAAAAAGGAGACGGCGACGACCGGACGGGCGACCAAGAGGCCGCCACCAACGCCAGGAACCAGCGAACGACCAGCGCTGAAGAAGAGGGTGCTCGGCACCCCGAAGGAAGGCCTGATCGCCGGCCGCAAGCGGAAGAAGACGAAGGCGACCACACCCGACTCAGGGGTGCATCGAAGGAAGAAGAAGGTTCCGAGGGCAAGCAGCTCTCAGAAACGACCGGGGACCACGGGCACACCAATGCCCTCGAAAGTGGAAAACGGGCACTCCTGCCTGCCCTCGTACTCGCCGACTCAGTCTTTGGAATCGCAAGAAAGCCAAACCCCGCTAGCTCCACAAATGCTCGACCTTGACGACGCAATGGCAGGTGACGACGTCATCCGATAACCTGACTTTCAAGGCAGTGCATGCTAATCCATGTGGTTCATGTACTTAAAAGAACTCAATGCTTAACGGCTTATCACGTGGGCGGCCCTGAGATTACCCCCTCAGGTGATACCACTTTATCTTTAGCCATACTACAACCTTCTTGTTTTCATTAGGGGGTCAACATTTAACATACAACAAGCTGCATCGAGGTTGCTGTCGTCCTAGGCCCTGCTCCAATTTAAAAACAGCGGGATTGGCTCCCTTCAAAACTCAGTCGTCACTGCCAAACGAGTCATTGTTTTTCATTGCCAGGCTACGCAAAATCTGGAACTTGTCAGCTCGTGCTTCTGCGGTGGCTGTCAGCAATTTGCTTCACTCGAAGTTGGGGGGCTCTTTCTCAACCATTTCCAGTCCGATGCCTCTACAATTTATAGAAATGTAATTTATAGATTTCTAAATTTAGATCATACATTGCACTCCGACGGACTCACACGGAATATAAATTCTCCTACACGGACTCACACGGAATCCGTGTGCTTCGGTGTAGGGTCAGCCTGGGGTCCGCATGGCTGTTCGACTGAAAAATACTCAGGACTACAGTACTAGGCTTCTCGGTTCCCGTAGTATCGGGAGTTTGAGGCAATTGCTGGCTGGTGGTCGGTTGTAGTCCGTTGCGTCAAGCACAACCGGGCTTGCACTCTGGAGGCTTTGGAAAATAGTGGTTCCTGTCTATCAGAGGTGTGCATTCAGCGTTGCAATGACAATGCATTTCGGGTACCTTCTGCAGTGGACCTACACTTTCATTGCCGCCATACATATTTATTGGGGCTGGTTTTTACTCGACAGGACCCTGGTGCAGTCGGTTTAGCTTAATTGCAGCGGTCACCTGCCATAACCCACCTGGTCCGGGCTCCTGGTAAGTTCCCCGAAACTCCCCGACACTTCCCCGAAACTCCCCGATACTCAGCCCGATTTTTGTGGGAAAAAGTGGGGCTGCCGGTGGGTGGGCAGGTGTACAGGTTGGTAGTTGAGTGGACAGATGGGTTAATGGTGGGCAGGTCGGCGGATGGGTCAAAAGGTGGGTAGTTGGGTAGACGGGTGCGGGCAAGTGGGTGAGGTGTGCAGGTAGGTGTGCTTCGGACGCGGCTCTCTTGAGCCGTCCGTGTTCCTCCTCCTCCGATCCTCTTCCTCTACTAACCGGATGCATCTACCAACTGTAGCTTGGACTCCTGGGCAGTTGTTGAGGCACACCCTTCAGCCTGCGGATTCGGAGGGCCTCAAGGCGAACCAGCAGTTGCTGGAAAACCTGCAGGACCTGCCTTTGAGTCTGAACAGGACGCGTCGTGTGCATGTGCGCAGGTTCAACCATCATCTGACTCTTCTGTTTGCGGTTGCAACCTTCGGTACCACGAGTTTGCCATTCTTATGTCAAACTCTCCAATCCCCTCTTGGGTTTTGGTTTGGGCAAAAAGTATTCGCGCCCGCCATCTCCCGATGACCTTCCCACTTCTGACCACGCTGCAGCAGTCACGTGTAAACCGGGCAGACCCAGTCGTCCCCCATCTGGTCCCGAACGACGAGCACCGCTCCTGCACCCGAGTTTAGCCTTCGATGATTGGAAGCCGCGTCGGAAAGTGGGTCAACCCATCCCGTAATTCTGAATTCGTGCACCCGGTTGAAAGGAGTGTCCACTTCGGAGTCCACGTTCACTTATGTGGGGAGTTGTAGAGTACGGGAGGAACCGGAAATCTCCGGAAAGATGGTACCCGCATTCCAACTCGTCTCGGGAATGGTCAGTCGACGACCGTATGCAGGTGGGTGGAGGCCCTGGGACTGCGAAGGTGTGACCACCCCATAAGGAGGACTCTCTATCTTGCGTTATCTCTCTGTCCCAGTCGCCATAGCAACCGTATCCTTGGCCAAGCATCATCCTGCAACCCTGCTTTCGGTTGGCCATCGTGCCTATCATTTTGGTTATCAACCTTACTCCTCGCTCGAATTGCCGTCTTCGACCGTAGCTGCCCCTGGTCCTGGTGGTTTTGCAAAGAGCCTGTGGCGATAATCTGCATCTGCTCTCTTTCGTGACTACCTCTTCGTGCTACCTCTCTTCGTCACTGGTACCTTATCTTGACCTCTGCCCGCCGCGGAGTGCACGTCTCTGTCTTCGATGATGGCGAGTCCTTACGCCGCCGCTTCGTTGCAGCGGCCGTCCTAGTGTCGTCGCCTTGTCTTCGGCGTTCTCGATGGCGGTGTTGGCGCCGGCATCCGCCGCTTCCCTTGTGGCGCTTTGGGCCGATGGTCGCAGCCTGCGTCTCGACTTCGGTGTCGCTTCGGGCGTCCCCAGGGGCGAAGGCCCGCGCTTCCGTCTCTTTGCCGCCGACTCCGCACATCGGCATATCGTGCTGCAGGCAGGCATCCGCGGTGTGAGTGTGTGAGTTCCTGCAGCATTCCGCGATCGTCTTCACTGTGCTTCTCGCAATACTTCACGGCGAGGCCGTCCCCTGTCGCGTGGTGTGCCTCGGCAGCAGCGCGCTACCGACGCTTACCGATGCTTGCACTCTTCGCATTTCGCTTTGTGATGTCTCGTGCACACTCTCTCATCCTTGGTGGTGGCCTGGGCACGCCTACCTCCATGCACTGGGTCTCCGCCCACTAAATTTACCCTCCTCTGCCCCTTCTTGCCGGAGGTGCCGTCTTCGAAGGCGTCCCACCAGCACGTCCGCCCATACGTGGAAAATACGTCCATCCCCCAGACCCCGAAGACGAAGATAGAGGCTGAGAAGGAAGGACAGACTGGGAGGTACAGGTTGGCACGGTTTGACACAGGTAGCGACAGGATCCGCTGCGGCAAGGAGAGCAGGAACTGTTCCACCAGAGGTCGTGCGGGTACAGAGACAATGCTCGTGCTCGAGTCGAAGCTGGGGACGAACAGGCACGCCTACACGGGACCGCTCTGCGCAAGGTAGGGCCAGCCCCCTCCCCGCCTTCGCCAAGGCCGGCTGCAGGGAAAGTGGTCGCCACAAAGGAAATACCCCGAAACTCCCCGAATTTCCCCGAATTTCCCCGAATTTCCCCGAAACTCCCCGAAATTCCCCGAAACTCCCCGATACTCCCCGATATTTTCGTCTGGACCAGGTGGATAACTTGAAGGGGTGGTGCAAAATAAGAAATCGGACCCCCCTTGAGTTTTTCCGGGTTTGTGCCGGGTTCGCACCGGGCATATGGATCACACCATTATACGGTTCGTTTGTAATTAGTCCCCTCCAGTAGATCGGGCACACTGCTGAGACAAAAAGTGACATTTGATGTCATGTGTCGTACGGAGCTCCCTGCCTGAAGAAGAACACGAGGCCAATCATGGAACCCGCTTATCCGCCCCCACACCCTAAAACACCAAGGAAAAGTGGGGGATTCGATTCTCTGTCCTGCATTTCTCAATTAAGAACCTCTGAACAGGATTCGCGATATGCAAGCAGAGCAGGATGCTAAATTAGAGAGGGAGCTTGACGATATTAAGCGTATGGCAGCGAAAAAAAAAGCAGTGAAGCCCACAGGCGGAGGAGATGTGAGCGACGCCAAGTTGTTGGAGGCGAATACACGGGCCGATACCCTTGAAGCATTCTTGAGAACAAAAAACCGACGAATGGAACAGCAGGCCGTGTCCTTGCACCACTCAATCTTCCGGTTGATTCGAAAGCTTGGTGAAGACCTACAGGTACCGAATATTGTGATACCAGCGGCAAAGAAGCGTAAGCCACTTGATGCAGCAGCCGATGAAATGAAACGCTTCGAGCACGTCACCCTGCTCCTGGGTGAAGACGAGGTTGCTGTCAAGAGCTACACTGAACTCATTGCGCAGGCGAATTCGAATGCACTGGCAAAGCTGCGTTCTCATGTCAAGGAGATGGGGGAACTCTTAGAGTTATCTAAACTCGGCGAGACGGCACCTGGTGAGGCCACACTGCACACACCCTCTCATGCTGAGGAAGCTTCCGGGTCGAAGAAACATTTGCTGGGTGTATCCCCACTGGAGAAGCGAACATCCAGTCTTTTACCATCAAGTATTAAAGGAATCGACAAGAACGCACTAGGAGGCCGGTCACCCAAGAGCTCGCAGGTATCGTTGCGAAAAGGTTCACCTAGCGCAACTGCCGGCAGAGAGCACAAGCAGCTGAAGGTAGACTTGCCAGCAGCGGAGGATACACGACATCAACGTCAACAGGAAGTGACCCCCAAGGCCCAGCAACTAGAAACCTCGAGACCGGAACGAGCTACCATGTCTGTCGCAAAACAGTTTGAGACAGTATCAACCGGGGTTGAGAGACTTGATGCAAAGGTTGAAGTAGGATGGGAGGCCGTAAGCCTGCCACCATTTCCCAACTCGCAACCACAGCAGGACAGTTCAGGAAGGCAAAGCATAGAGGACTCGAACAGAACCCGTTCGTTGCCGGATAACTCAGGAAGACAAAGTGTAGACGCAAACAAAACAATGCCCATGAATCACAGCTCGTCAGAAAAGCCCGAAGCTCTTGCGAGCACAGCAGCTGTAACGACGGCTGCAGTTGCAGCGCCTAGCCGCCCGCTTTTGGAAGAAGAAGGAGCATCAGTAGTGCAAGCAAAAATACCCGAAGAGGTGTTCGTGGGGAGAAGGACTGCAACACCAGACGCTGTGCCGACAAAGTGCGCCAAACCGTCGTCCCTGCGTGAGGCTGCTCCTCAGCTGTCTGCTCCCAATGACCGTCCGGACAGTGTGCAGGTTAGTCCAGACAAGCAACCAAAACCATCGGCACATGCACGGGGACGTCAGCAGCGGCGTGTGCAATTCCGGGACTTCCTGAACAAGATGGATGGCACTGCTTTCCATGATTTCACAGCGTTTTTTATTCAGTACGCATACAATGCTGTTGGTTCTGGCAACATGCGGTCGCAGCTCGAGCGTTTGGAAAAGCAGAGCAAACCGCGCACTGAATCGCCACCACCACCCGGTGCACCCGTGCCCACAAGTGGTCAGGTAAAAAAATGTCCTGATTGCAACCGACCCTACACGCAAACTCCATATTGCTCAGCGTCAGGCCGCCCTCACGTTCGCGGAATAAAAACATCGCATGGCCACAAAGCAGTACAAACAAGTACCGAGGTAGAAATGTCAGTTGATCCAAAACGGCGTACTCGTGTGCACAGTAGAACCACAGATGATAGCTTTGACGTCGGTGGTTCACTGTCCACAAGGGTGCCTGATGACCATAAGGGTTTAAGTGTCTCTGCCTCGTTCATGAGCGTGAGCACCCGCAAGTCACCTTCAAAGGCCACCCATGCAAAAGCAGGGCGCAATCAGGACTCGCAGAAGGAATCTTTTCCACAAGAATCACTAGACTTCTTGGCAATGTCAAGCTCCTTTGGGTTGCATGGATCGAAGCTTCGTATGGAATCCGAAGATGCCCTGCATGGTAGTTGCACAGCTGTAAACCATGATGTCCCTGAGAACGCAGCATCTTTTCCTGAAGGTGCATCACAGAGTATCACAGCTTTGATTATGGAGGACGTGATACCAGAGGGTGTGCCAAAAAAAAACGGAGCTTTACTGTGGGACGTGCTACGTACAAATACACCCTTGCCAGATGTTGAACCGGATAACGCAGCTGCTTTACTCAAGGATATGCAAGATGACAACACTGGTTTTCCTGAGAATCTTCCAAGTGCCACAGATGTATCTGAGAGACCTGACAACATGCCAAGCAACCCCGCAACGCTACCCGCGGGAACTCCGGGTGAGACGCCCAAACGGGACAATGTCCCCAATACCGCAGTATTTCTCGAGGATACACCAAGCTATACTCCACCTTCACCTTCCTCCGAGGCGGCCTTGCCTGCTGATGAACGACCCAGTAACACAGCCTCACCTGAGGATGTGCCAGGGATAGCAGCATCTTCGGAGACTGTGACAACCAACCCCGCAACTTCGCCCAAGGAAATGCCAAGTAACATGGATTTTCCTGAAGATGGGCGAAGTACCACAGGTTTACCCGATGAGATTTACAATAACAAGGATGAACTAAGTGCCACAGTGGCAAGCAGAAATTCAGCTTCAGTCCAGGAAATGCAGACAAAGAAAGTCTTACCTGCAGATGGACCAAGTATCGCAGCTCTAAACATTGGCATACCGATACCTGTGGATGCGACAGACAAGACCGCAGTGCTACCTGATGATATGATCAATAGTGCAGCTTTACCTGAGAATGAGGTAGGTATTGCAACTTCACCTGAGGATCTGCCACGCAATCTCGCTTTACGCTTGGTTCATGTCCCAGATCGGACAGCTTCATTGGAGAACGTGCCACATTCAGACACAGCTGAGGAAGGCGCCGGCCAATTGCTTGTGCAAAATAAAAATATTGACACCAAGGGGAACCTCCTAAACGAGCGTCTGCGAACGTGGTCCCCAGATTATTCTGGATTAGGGACCGGCATCCTGCTGAAGACCGGTGAGATGCATGCTATGGCAGGACGTAACAAATCGCCCTTTGTTTCCCGGCACAGAAACAATTATGGATCCGCACAAAGAACCAACAGCCGGGAAGTTGCACCAGGAGGCGCAACACCAACAGAGAGAAACACACAATCCAGCGGCTGCAGTGGACTCGAGGTTCTCGGTGGGAAAATGGAGAAGCCAACGCATAAATTCGGTGAAGAGAAACAGCCAGAAGACTCCATGTGGTCTGGGGCAGATGGGAAGACAGCCAGTGGTGATTGTGGAGAGAAGAAGCCCGAGTGGGAGTCAGCAGTTGAGTGCGAAACGAATGACCTTGGACGGCAAACGAACCGAGAAATGGTGGCTACAGGGCATGCACAGATGGTCGTTCGTACTCAGTGCGATACAAGCAACAGCACTCGTTTGAAGACTCCAGAAGAAAATGCTGAGAGGCTGGAGTGTGTGGTGACACACAGTCCTCTTCGTACCGAGCCAGTGCAAAGCAGACCGATCCTGCCCAGCACTAGTCATACCTACAATCGGAGGGCGATCAGAGGACAGAGACTTCAATCTGTCCAAACCCAAGCTCTCGAACACAACGAGTTCCCCGCAGTTGGCTTGAGTCCGCAAAATAACGATTCAAATGAGTCACGAAAGAGAATAAGGTGGAGCACCACATGTATTAGTTTGCAGGTACAACCGAAGCAAAGGGCGCCGCAATCCGCAAAGATTGTTCAAAGCCGGTTGTTAGATTTGGGCTCAGGTGGGGCGCAATTGCACAATCCAGCACCTCGACTCAAGAACGCTGAATTGCATTTGTTGGGCCAAGAAAGAGGACAAGCTGTTGTCTCCTGTCGAGGTCGTTCTTCAGGTCGCACTTCCCGAGTAGAGATGAGGCAGTCAATAGCCAATGCAGTTGTTCCTCTACGAATCCAACAACCGATTCCTGGCGACCAGAGCCGCGTTGTGCATGGTGACTGTGGGGCAAAAGAAATCCAACCACAGTCCTTCAGTGACTTGCCTTCAAACGAGCAGCCGTTCCAGTCCAAGACTCTACATCACACCTCTTCTCCGAGTAAGGTTGCTGTTGCCAGAGAAGAGAGTTTGGAGAACCAGGAGCTTCCTCTCGTGTTTCCGTCACAGGGAAACGACACTTCTCAAAGACGTGCGAAGTGCACATCTGCGACAGTCGATAGCAACCAGCTGTTGCTTGGTCAACATCATTCTTCATCTGCAAATAAGTTGCCAAGACCGCTTACTTCAGCAATGGTCTTACTAAAGCTCAGTCAAGGACCTCATGCAAAAGATGTTACTAGTCAGCTCCCTTGCCCTTCCTCTGCAACTCTGCTGACAGCTGTTATGAAGCAGGAAAAGAAAGGTATAGCAAGTGTAAAACCAGAAGCAGGGTCGAGACATTACGGCACAAACAGCAAGGTAGGGCAAAGACTTGTTCGAGGCGCTTTGCAAAGGTTACCCCCTTCAGGGCTCCAGGAAGCACGTTTCAGGCAACAGATGCTGCAACACCATATCGTTTTTGATTCTAAGAACGATGGACATGCAAAGAGGTCTGGAGAGCCATTCATGGACTGCGAGCAAACAGGTTTGTATACAGCACCTTTGATCCAAACCGGAGTGTGTGACCAGGTAGTCTCCACAGCTGAGCCACTGCGAGAGCTTAACGAGCATGACGACAACGATAGGCAACTTCCTACCTTGCAAGCTGCGGAAGTATTTGACTCTCGTCCAGGCACTTTGAGCCTCCTGAACACATCAAACGAGCCCCTGCCTTCTAAGCAGGATGTCAACTCTGCACATCGGCATGCACGTAGTGTTTCTTCTTCGCGTAACCTGCAGAGCCCATTCGCCCCATCAACATCTACTTTGAAGGTGCACAAGATTAGCGAGCGTCTGTTCAGGCCATCTGAGCCCAGAACGAAAGTAGTAGAGCAGTTGAAAGCAATCATCTTACCTGCTGCCACTCAGGTAGTACTTTCAAATCCTGAAGATTCCCGCACTCACCGGAAGCCTGCGGTGCAGGTGGCCATGGAGGCACTCGGTGTTACACTTTAGTTCATTCAACTCCTGCATTTCTATGTGGTAGCTCTGAAAAGTGGGTCTTCATCCAAGCCGTTTACCTTTGCTGGCAATTCATGCGACTAACCACTATACATGGCTACATAGAAGGTGCTAGTTGGGTGTTCCCTTCGAGGTGGCGGGAGGGTTCCTTTCGTGATGTGGGCCAACTTATGGGCACCCGAGTGGTAGGTTTCGAGTTTTGGACTTCTGGTGACGCCCCCCTTGGCCCGCAAACCCGCACTCGGTGGCCCTAGCGGGCCCCCTCGTGAATCCCGAACCTTTGAAAGAAGGCGGCCGTCTTGTCCAGGAAAGGGGGCCTCTCATCTATGGGAGGCCCGACTCGAGCAAGAAGAAGTTGAAACCATTCAAATTGAAACGACAAAAAAGGTAATAAAAACAACCGGAAGAACATGACACCAAAATAAAAGATGGCGGGGTGACGAGGTTCAATGCCGGTTGTTTTGGCGCCCACCGGAAACAATGAAGTATGCCATTTTTTTTGCGATTAAGTGAACAAGTGCAGAGAGCGGTGCGCGTGCTCAATTTGATGATGGTTTTGACCGATGCATCTGAAGAAACCCTCACAGGAATTCGAAGTACAGACGAACGACGTTCTTTCGAAGATCGGAACTTCTTCCCCATTTCGACATCAGGGGCACTCATCGCATTGTTGAGAGCTTCTTTGGCAAGGTGGCGCTGTGAACTGCAGGAAACTCTTCAAAGGGATCAAGAGTCACACAAAGGATATTCCTCATCATCCTCCGCTTCGAAGTCCAGACGATGGCTCATTGCTTGTTTTTGACATGAGGGACAAAAATCTGACCTGCACCTCCTCGTGGTGTTCCTCGGAAACGCGCTGCAAGCGCGGCCGACGCAGGCAGTCTTTGTTGTTTATCCAACTGTCTTTGCCTGATGATTGATCAGGATTCTTTGACAGGTTTGGACAGTTTCCTGTTCAGCCAAACGATACCATTCACGTGTCACGCTGTTCGTTAATTCTGGTGCCGCTTGCTGGTCATTCATTGGCTGTCATTCTTGGGACGATCTCTGGCGATTGGCAGTCGTTCTGGTGCCAATCCTTGGCCATTGGCTGTCAATCTGGCACCGTTCTGCAGTCATTTGCCGTCCTTCAAACAAAGGTGCTTTGGACATTTGCAGTCGCTCTAGTACCGCTCTTTGGCGGTTCGCTGTCATTCAGGCGCGGCTCTTTGGGCATTTGTGGTCATTCTAGCTCTGTTCTTTGGTCGTTGGCAGTCATTCTGGTGCCGCTTGCTGGTCATTGGCTGTCAGTCTGGCACCGTTCTGCGGTCATTTGCCGTCCCTCAAGCAAGGTGATTTAGACATTTGCAGTCGTTCTCGTACCACCCTGTGGCTGTTCACTGTCATTC
>JAPJBO010001096.1:0-69100 GCA_030068145.1 Diplonema papillatum | reverse complement strand
GAGAGAGAGAAAGAGAAGTGAAAACGGGGGTTTGCCTAGAGGTTTTCCAGAGTGAAAGCTTTCGTGTTATTCTTCAGATGCGACAGAGAAAGTGCTAAGAGTAGAGTTGAGACTTGGTAGTTGGTAGGTGCGAGATTATGCAAAAACCGTGTGCGCTAGCTTGGTGTGGACCCATGAATCTAAGAATCGTGGGCTTTCCCCGTTTGATAATCAGCAAGGGGAGGGGAAGACGTGCTTGGACTGTTTACGCTCTCTCAGCAACGCCGCACTGGTCCTATCTGCCTTAATTACTTCTCTCTTTTTTTAATTTTATTTTTCCTAACGACAGCAAGTGTGTCAGGCGAGGCCGCCCGAAGGCGGTTGATTCCTTTGGGCAGAGGGTTCTCGATTCCCCCCTTGCCGGCCAGAGTTGCTTGGCGTTTTCTTTTTTTTGTTTTTGCTTGAGAATCTTGGGGGTTTTAAACGTTGGTGCCCTCGCTGCCTCTCATGAGGAACGGCGAAGGGTGTGGCTAACTTGAAGAGTTAATAACTTCTCAATAAAAAAAAACTCCTTGGGTGTTTGTTGAGACAGCGCGCGACAGGTTGGCTGCCGCCGATGTGTCAGCCTTTTTGTGAATAATTGAGTGTTCAAGGCCCTTGGCGGTCGGAAGGTATCATGCAGGGTGTCCTTTTGGTGAGAGGGATTTAGACCCCAAAAAAAAAAAAAATGGCCACTCATTTTTTCTGGAAAAATTTGGGTTTTTGAAAAACCCCAAATTTGGAACAAAAACTGCGGTGATTTTTTGATGAAGTTGAGCAAATCTTTTTTTTTCCAAACTCTTTTCTTGGGCTGTCGGCCCCGCGGCAGCGTTTACCAAAAAGACACAAGGTTTTGGCCCTGCATGGTATATCGTCGCCATGGCAGTTTGAAACTATGAACACGCGGAGGCACGTGTTGGGAACGTGCGGGTTGGTGTGGGAATTCTCGGTAAATGTGTGGGCAAGTGCTGTCTTTTCGTGCATGCTTAATGCTAGCATCAAGTCTTCGTCAGGGGGCGGGGATTGCAAGAACGTGCTTGGAATGGATATGCGCTCAACACCGCACTAGTCCCGTCGACGCCGTGTTTCGGTCCTTTGAGCCACGGACACGTAAGGCGGACCGTCATCAGAGCGGAACCTGAGTGTCTGCAGACAGGACTGCGGTGTGAGTCTGGTTTGTCACGCGGCTGTTCGTAGCTCGTCAGCCAGGACCACCCGTGCTACCAGAGCAGCCTGTCACGCCCCTACAGCCGTGTCTGCGCAATCAGTTAAAAAACTCCTTTACGGTGGCAAGCTGCGAAAGAAAAGTAAGCTCCGCAGAGCACGGTGGACATGGGGTTGCCGGGTGCAGCACCAATGGTTGAAGTACCGAAAGGGAAAAGAGTGCGGCGTCAGGGGAACCGGGGAGGTCGTTGTCGCTTGCGTCGCGGGTGCTTCCCCCCGCTTACGTCGTGAAACTCACCTGCCAGTGTTGCATGTCTTTGCCTGTTCCTTCGCTCTGGCCTCAACCCTCCAGTGTCGCGGCGGTAAGCAACAGCAGGATCTGCCGACCGGAATCCCGGTACTGCGGTTGATTCCCCAGATGAATCTGCAGAAAAGATAGTACGTGCTGATGACGTACTGACTTCAGCACGTGTACACGTACTGATTCGGGCAATGTGCACCTGCATAGCAATATGCACCTGCATAGCAATATGCACCTGCATAGCAATATGCACCTGCATAGCAATATGCACCTGCATAGCAATATGCACCTGCATAGCAATATGCACCTGCATAGCAATATGCACCTGCATAGCAATATGCACCTGCATAGCAATATGCACCTGCATAGCAATATGCACCTGCATAGCAATATGCACCTGCATAGCAATATGCACCTGCATAGCAATATGCACCTGCATAGCAATATGCACCTGCATAGCAATATGCACCTGCATAGCAATATGCACCTGCATAGCAATATGCACCTGCATAGCAATATGCACCTGCATAGCAATATGCACCTGCATAGCAATATGCACCTGCATAGCAATATGCACCTGCATAGCAATATGCACCTGCATAGCAATATGCACCTGCATAGCAATATGCACCTGCATAGCAATATGCACCTGCATAGCAATATGCACCTGCATAGCAATATGCACCTGCATAGCAATATGCACCTGCATAGCAATATGCACCTGCATAGCAATATGCACCTGCATAGCAATATGCACCTGCATAGCAATATGCACCTGCATAGCAATATGCACCTGCATAGCAATATGCACCTGCATAGCAATATGCACCTGCATAGCAATATGCACCTGCATAGCAATATGCACCTGCATAGCAATATGCACCTGCATAGCAATATGCACCTGCATAGCAATATGCACCTGCATAGCAATATGCACCTGCATAGCAATATGCACCTGCATAGCAATATGCACCTGGGCTCTACTCTTTGGTGCCACCCAAATCAGAATTACAGACTCCTTCGGTAGGAACTCCACTTCCTGCAGGGAAGTGATGTCATTTTTTTATTTTCTTGCGAGGTCTCAAGAAATCACCGAATCGGAATCATCGGACTTCTGTGCTTCTGATGGGGGTAACACCATCAATCGTCTCTCTGTTCCCCCGCGTTGTGGCTGCTGCTCCGCCCGAGTAGCCTCTCTATTTTGGAACCATTCTTTCGCGTTGTTCTTTTCTTTAGCGTTATTTGTGGATTAGAAGGTCGGTATTTTAAAGTCTCCGGTTGACCGTAGAGGGGGGGTTGAGAAAAGTAAGAGGGTGCAGCTCGTTTCGGGTGATGTGTCACTCCGTTGTGAAACCTTGTGAAGTCCCCTAACGCGTTTAGAGGGTGTTTGGGATTGGGTAGGGTGTGGTCGTTCTGCTACGGCGTGAAAAGCCAGGACGTTTCAACGCTAACGTCGGCTTTCGCGTTGTTCTTTTCTTTAACTCGTCAATCCGCAACCAGTGACGGTTCTACTTCTACGTCCTGGATTCAGCATAAAGTACAAAGACGGTCAGGCGCTGCGTTTTCGATGAAAAAGGACTCTCTCGCTCTCTCTTCCCATCGCCATCATCGTCATCGTTCGGGTTTGATTGATGATACCTAAAAACCGATGACCACAATTGGTGGACAAGTCTGGTGTCAGCACCAGCGTATTTTCATGTCAAAAAGCTCGGAGAAGTTGGATCCGGAGCTCAGGTTGCAAGGTGGCCCAGTTTGCCGGACGTCAATGTGCAACGAGTGCCGGGGAAAGGCCCACCCGCCATCCCCCGTGACCTCGCAGTAGCCATCTTCTCTCACTCTCTAAGGCTTCTGCAGGGTTTACTCCATCGCTTGGAATGTCACTGCTCCTCTTTCTACCTCTTTCTTGGTTCAAAGTGACAGATGCAAGGTGCCGAAGTAGGATTCTTAGTAATAATGCAATCCCTTACGAAACTACTGTGAGGGGATCTGAACCGGAGTTGCCAACCTTTCGCGGTGGTCCCCGTTCACGAGTGCAAGCACGGCTAATGGCAACAACACGTGCACAGTGCGCTGCTCAGGGTAGTTGAAGGCCTGTCAGACGATAGTACTAATGCAATTCCTTACTGAATACTGCTGGTAGTCGAAGGCCTGACAATCACGCGAACGCAACAAATTTACACCTGCGAGTGACGAGCTCTTGCGGTTCGTATTTCCTTCGTTCCGGTTTCAGTGCGCGGACGGCCGCCTGGGAGGGGAACAAATGAGGGGTGTTTCCATTTTTTTTGTTGGTTCTTTCGCGCACAGAAAGAATGATGGCCCCTCCACGCAGTGATCGCCAGCTGCACTCTAGCGCTAGACGGCCTTTCGGCAGGTGTTGCGGAGCGTAACACAACGCACGCGCTGGCAGGCGAATGCAGCCTTGTCGGCAAGTTCGCGCGCACAACGCGAAGGTGCAAAAAAAAAAAAAAAAAAAAAAAAGCGACAAATGCTGAGCTGCCAGCTACTACGTTACAAGTTCTAAGTGCTGATAGCAACAACGTGAGTTAAAGCTGAGTGCAAAAGTGGCGAGTGCCAACCGCAAAGCACCAGTGGCAAGCGCCTAGTCTTAAAAAAAGCAAGATGGTAAGTGCTGAGTGCAAAGCTGACAAGTGCCTGGTGTTGATAGCAAGATGATAAGTGCTAGGTGTAATGCCCTTATATCCCGGTCAAAACAAATTTGTGCCCTTATATCCTGGTCCGGGATATCAGGGCACCAAATTTGTTTTGAACCGGGTTGTTAGGGCAGGTGCAAATTGGGTCCAAAATTTGGGTTCAAAATTAGGGTCCAAAATTTGGGTCCAAAATTTGGGTCCAAAAATTGGGTCCAAAATTTGGGTCCAAAACTTGGGTCCAAAATTTGGGTCTGAATTTGGGTCTGAAATTTGGGTCCAAATTTGGGTCCAAATTTGGGTCCAAAATTGCTCAGTGCAAAGAAAGCTGAGTGCAGCGAAGGGGCAGTGCTCAGTGCCCCAGCATGGCGAGTGCGGAGTCCGACGCGCGATGGAAACGGACTCCGAGGCTGCGACACCGTCTAGAATTGCAGCTGCGCCGGAGCAAAATCACTGCTTTTTGGGGCATTACGAACTGGGGGAAACGAGGAAAGACGTAGAGTATTGCGCGAAACCGGATCACTTTTCTGATGGGGGAGACGGGCGGCGGCTGCGGCGGTGGGAGAACCGTGTGTGGTGCGGACCTTTCTGCTGGGTTCGTTCTTCCAAAACTTACTTATTTTATTTTGCGAAGAAAAACGACGGAGAGACAGGCAGTCATACACAGAGAAGCAATGGAGAGTGGGGCGGCTTTACTTGTCTAAGCGCATTCGGGTTCTTCTTTTTTTTGCATTTTTTTCTGTCTGCCTTTTTTTTTTTTTTTCTGTATTGCGCAGGGCATTAGCTTGGTCTCCGGCCCATTTTCCGGATTTGGACCGCTGACGGCTTGTTGCGTCCTCACTCAGGAATGGTAGCTGTTTCTCAGGTTCCCTCTCCGGAATCGAACCCTAATTCCCCGTTACCCGTTACAGCCACGGTAGTCCACTCCACTACCGTCAAAAACTGATAGGGCAGCTCTGGCGGGCTTGCACCGACTTGAAGTCGTGTGCTATCACTCGATTGACCTGTTTCATCCACACACCGCTGCTATTTGCTAGCGTTGGTTCTTATCTCGGTCAATTGTATCCACCTCGACCCCGCGGTTTTGGCGCGACACAGCGCGACGCGACGAATCTTCACGACAATGCTGGGCCCTGAGGCCCTCGAATTGCACACTGGCCACCTCTGCCGGGGGCCTGGGTGATGATGGTGAAGTGCCATTTTGGTTTTCTTCTTTTTCCCCGCCGGCCTTTCCAAAACTTGGACTGACAGTCCAAAAATGCGGATATAGAAGCTAATCCCCTGAACAGTGTTGCGTTATTTCTGCATTTTTTTGGTTCTTCTTTTTTTTTTTTTTTACTGTGTGAGTCGCCAAGCGACGAGTAGCTAAGCGCCCAAAACCGAAGGGATGTTCCGACTGATAGTGGGACCTCGCCAGGCGATGGACGTTCGCGGCGGTGCAGATGTACCCGCAGTTGGTAGACGTGGCAATAACGTCTTATCCGCAGAAAGGTCGGATCTCCCTTGCATGCGAATGCGTAGCTACTTCTATCATGCGGGTGAAGGAGGGGGGGCAAAAAGGTGGACACATCGCGCAAAACTTGCCAAGACGAGCCGGCAAGCGGCGACACGCGCTTGGGAGGGGAGGTTCCTTCGGAGGGGTCTTTCATAGAGGGACGAGGAGCTTCGGTATCGTCGAAATTCGTTACTCTGGTACACCCGAAAACCCCCCGCATTGCGTAGTTCCTGCGTATAAGTCGATCTTTGAGTGCGTAAGCCCCTCCGAAGAAAGGTCCATCACACTTGCGTAGTTCCTGCATATAAGTCGATCTTTAAGTGCGTGAGCCCTTCCGAAGAAAGGTCCATCACACTTCCGTAGTTCCTGCATATAAGTCGATCTTTGAGTGCGTAAGCCCCTCCGAAGAAAGGTCCATCACACTTGCGCTTCCTCCATATAAGTCGATCTTTGAGTGCGTGAGCCCCTCCGAAGAAAGGTCCATCACACTTGCGTAGTTCCTGCGTATAAGTCGATCTTGCGTAGTTCCTGCGTATAAGTCGATCTTTGAGTGCGTGAGCCCCTCCGAAGAAAGGTCCATCACACTAGTTTCAGGCTGTTCAGCCCGGGTCTCTAAGTGCGCGCAGTTCGTGCGTATACCGCAAACGGGTTTATTTACAACGGGCCCAGCGTAAAAAAGTAGCCCTACCCCGTATTGCGCAGTGTCCTGCGTACTTCGTTACTTCAGTTTTTCGGGGGGGTACCATACTCGTTACCAGAAAATACTCGACGTAGCTGCTTCGACTCCGAATGGAAGGGGGGAATTATAGAGGTAAGGGGCAAATACAATACAAACACAATCTGATTTGTTCTTCGCTTACACCACCGTGTGTTGCTTTCTCACTCAGGACTTTGACCTGTTGTGTTTGTGTGATTTGTCGTGTAGGGGTAGACCCGCATGACCTCACGTCCGTTCAACACGTGGTTCGGTAGTTACAGCACTTGGGATCCGTTCTGTTCTTTGTCGGGCAGCATCGTCGAGCATTTCCTTTCAAGCTGGCGCTTATGTAAAAAAAGAATCGCGCCTTCTCTTTTTTTTTTTTTTTTTCGACACCCCCCCCGCCCGCTCGCGTTTGTACGTGCCGGAGGAAGTTAGCCTGTTAGTGAGTGAACATGATGGTTAGGCTAATCTCCCTCCCAAACACGCTGCCGGCGGTGTCTTCCGAGTTTACAATCAACTGTTACTTACGAAAAACGCAGGGTTGCGTTTCGTTGTAGAGTTGAAGTTCGCTTGAAACTTTGTCGCGGGCATTTTTTAGAGTGAAAAATCGCTTGAAAACCCCGGGGTTTTAAAGCCTCCGGGTGACCTTCGTCGGTATGGGAAGATATCCTTGCTTCCCGTGCTCTGAGTGTCGTAAGAGTGGTGGTTACACGAGGTAAGAGGATCGGTGGGTACCTTGGCTATTGGTCATTGGTGGTTTCGGCCATTGTCCACATACCTTACATACGGTAGGCCCTCCTCAGTGGTGACCTTTTCAAACCTCATAGGACTAAGGCATTTTATGCCAGGAACCCGGCTCGTATGAGCTAATCCGCGACGAAAACCGTATTTCGGGTGGGTTTCTGCGTAAAATGGGCTCAACCACTTGCTGGTAGTGACTTTTTTCGTGTCCCCCATTTGGTCCAGCCACTCTGCTGCTACCTACTGTCGGAGCATTTTTTTGCGAGATGAGGGTAGAACAGAGTGTGCGTAGCGGAGAAGAGAATTGCACAACTTGCACTTCCGGGACTGTGTGGGCTGTCTGTCTTCTTGGTACCGTGTGTGACCGTCTCTTTTCGTGATTTTGTGGTGCTGCTTATGGTTTGCGCAGGTTGAATATATGAAGCTTTCCTACCTAGTTTTGTTGGACTGTTTCTTGCGGTGGGAACGCCCCCTAGCACTGGGCTGGCTGCATACGTATGCATATGTGGGGCTGTGTGAGCCCGGCCTTCTGGCTGCTGCATGACGGGCCTATGAGTGAAGACGGTGGAGTCCAGAGCCCCAGAAACTGGAGTTAAAGCTGGAGTTGAAAAATCGGGCGTCACACGCTTTTTTGGTGTGACTCGCGCCCTCGTTGACTGCAGTTTCTGAGGCTGGACCTCACCGTGTAACAATGCAATGTACTGGACGAAGGAGGTGCATTGCCAGAGAAGTCACAGCCATATGCATAGCCGTATGCAGCGCCGTATGCGTATGCAGGTTTGGGCGTATACGCGTATGCAGCCTTATGCAGCCACCATAGCCCTAGCAGGGATTTACACAGCTGTCTCAGGTTTCGCTCTTGAACGCAGACCTATCCAAAAGTCAGAGCTCAACAGTGGATCCTTTTGGATGGGGATTTTCAGTCCTGTTCCGGTGCGAGCACAACTCGGTGCCATTCAAGTTTTCCTTCCTTCATTCGGTTTTCTTTTTTTTTTTTTTTTTTTTCCCCCGACGACAACTAGTGTCAGACTAGCCTACCCGAAGGCAGTTGATTTCTTTAGGCAAGGTTTCTCTACCGGCGGAAGTTGTTAGGGATAGCGTTTTTTTTTTTTTTTTTTTTTTTTTTTTTTCGGAGAAAACCATAAGGGAAGCACTTAAGTCGGGAAAATATTTATCGGAAACTGTTTCCGATAAATATTTTTTTTGTTTCCGATAAATATTTTTTTTGTTTCCGATAAATATTTTTTTTGTTTCCGATAAATATTTTTTTGTTTCCGATAAATATTTTTCTGTTTCCGATAAATATTTTTTTGTTTCCGATAAATATTTTTCTGTTTCCGATAAGTATTGATCACTTTGACAGTAGGTTCACCTACTTCGTCCCGTGGACGACCGCGACGAAGCCAAATACGATCGTTTTTCTATCTAGTTTCGGGTCGAAAGCCTCCCCAGCAAAGGCTGTTCAATTTTCAACACCAGATACGCAAACCTTTTCGAATGCAGCACACGGGTATCCATCAAGTGACATCTAACTATCTGGTTGCATTGAGCAGTATCCGGATCTGAAAGCTGAAGACTTTGTACCACTTCACCGCGACAAAGGTCACGAACCGGGTTCGGCTTACACTGCAGTTGCAGTAAAACTGCGTCTTGCGCACGAGCGCGGAAATCCGCCACCCACCATTCGGCTAGATATTGCAAGAACACAACTGCAAAGCTTACTACAAACGGATAGTGTTACAAAGGCGAACGAATCATGCGAGAACCTACGTAGGGGCCCCTCAACAGCTCAGAACGGCAAGTCAAGAAAAGGATAAGTTTGCACATTCTACTTCCGTCTGATCTGCATGTTCCCCAGTTCTACCCTTCGTTGATCTGTTGTGTGTATTCGCAACGACTTCATCCGGGTCCTACGCGGCCCCAATACGACAAAACTGCATGCGGTCCTGACCAGGTAACATCCTCCTACCTGAAAATGTCTAACCACGACTACGGATTTGGTGCCATCGAGGCAGCCATGGAGTGTAAGTATGCCAACGGGGCTTAGTAGTATCGGGGCTGCCGTGCATACTAGTTCCCGTAAAATATTTGTTTCCCTTGACTTGTGCCATGTCGGACGGTAGGATTTTCCGCGTCAGCCTCATTTCAATCCTGGAGACAAAAGCACTCACACAATAAAGACTAGCCCATTTCACGGGCCAAAACTGCCTTTGTTGCAGAAATCAGCAACACAGGCAAGCGATGACAGAACAGCGCACACGAAGACGACCGGCTCTGAAGAGACCCGCGCCGCAAGCTGCGCGAGCAGAGGGTGCCAAGCAAACCAGGAAGGAAGGCGAGGAGATTCAGATGGCACAGCAGGACGCCCGCGAGGGATCACCGAGGTCGAAAGACAGAAAAGGGAAAGCAGGCGTGGCCGGCTTGAAAAGCTGCAAGCGCGGAGAAGGCACAGGTACAGAGCAGTCCACATGCAGACGAGCAGTGAAGCGGCCCACATCACAGAGGTCTATCACACTGGCTCCGGATTACTTAGGGTCCTCGCAAAATCCAATGAAATTGCTTGCCCAATGGGACTCCCCTTGGGCACATTTCGCACTGGGGACTAGTCCCCAGGAACCCGTATCAAAAATATTTATCGGAAACAAAAAATATTTATCGGAAACAAAAAATATTTATCGGAAACAAAAAAATATTTATCGGAAACAAAAAATATTTATCGGAAACAAAAAAATATTTATCGGAAACAGAAAAATATTTATCGGAAACAAAAAATATTTATCGGAAACAAAAAAAATATTTATCGGAAACAAAAAAATATTTATCGGAAACAAAAAATATTTATCGGAAACAAAAAAATATTTATCGGAAACGTTCCGATAAATATTTTCCCCACTTAAGTGCTTCCGATATGGTTTTGTCTCTTTTTTTTTTTTTTCACCGCGGCGGCACCGGCCGCGATCACCACACTTCTTCGTTGTACCTGCCTTCGATCTGCATCTGCGTGACGTAGTTGTTGGCCTCTTCCGGCGACATCCCGCCTTTGTCGACGAACGCCTGTTCGAGCGCGTCTCGCGCGGCCTTCACAGGCGGGCCGCTGGGCCCGCACAAGAGGTAGTATCCCTTGTTTTTCACAAGGTACTCGTACACTTCGTCGGCGTTCTCCGAGAGCCGGTGCTGCACGTAGATCTTGTGCTTTTGGTCGCGGGAAAACGCGCAGTGCAGCCCGGTGAGCGGACCCTTCCCATTGTCGTGGAGGGAGTCCCATTCGTCGCCGTACGTGTATTCCGACGCCTTGAACCGAACACCGTAGTACAGGGACATCGGCCCGATATCGGCGCCGTCGTTGTCGCGCTGGGCCAGGCGGTCTCTGATCAACGCGCGGCACGGTGCGATTCCGGTGCCTAGCGCCACTAGCACGACCGGCGTCTGCGGCGTGGCCGGCAGCGCGAACGCAGCCGGATTCACCCTGCCGTTGATCACGGTGGGAGAGGCGGCATGTCCGCCTCTCCCAGCGAGGTATCCGGTGGTCAACCCGTGTTTGTACACTCCCTTCGGCGTCGTCCAGTCGTCGGCGACGATGCACATGTGCAGCATGCTCCCGTCGTAGTCGGGAGAGGACGCGATGCTGTACAGCCGCGGCTTGGTCGCCGGCACGAATTCTACCAGATACTCCAACGGCGGCTTCGCGGACGGGAACATCTGCATCACGTCCGCGTAGCCGACGGTTTCCTTCCCGAGGGCGAGCAGTTCCGCTCGGCCCTCCTTGGTGAGGAGGTGCTCGAGGTGCGATTTTTCGGAGGAGTCCTTCGCGATCATCGCCAGGCGCTCGTAGAACTTGCGGGACGGGCGGCCGTATAGATCAAGGGCCTGCGTGAATAGCTGCCTGGGAGACGTCGAAACGACCGGGAACTTGCCCGCTTCATTCGGGTCGGCGATCATCAGGCTGGTGTCACCCTTGACGCCGTACCACTCCAAGAACTCCTCGACGCGGGCCTCCGCGTTCCACGGGTACACTCCTAACGAGTCGCCGCAGTTGTAGCTGACGCCGGTGCCCGTGAGGTCGACTTCGAAGTGGCGGATGTCGCGGTCGTGGCCGGGCGGGTGCCGGATCTGGTTCACGGTCAGCGGCAGGACGGACGCGCCGGCGGGCATGATCCGGTCCGTCTCCAGCTGCGCGGGCTCGTCGGTGTTCCGCACAATGTACGTCGGCGGGGCCAGCACTGCAGGCGGCGTCGGCAGCTCGAGTGTGTTGTACAGCTCGGGTTCCCAGTCAACCCACGCCGTCTCCCACTTCTCCTCGGCCTGTGATAGCGGTTGGCATGGCTTAACAGCAGAGGTGGCTTCAGATATTATGATAGGTCCAAGAGTATAGGAGAGCGGTCTCAGAGCAGCCGAGTGGTGATACTAGGTCTCAGAGCAGCACAGGGGTGATGATGGATCTAAGAGTACCAGAGTGGTGAGAATAGGTCTCAGAGCAGCAGATCTGTTGTGGAAGTCTAAGAGTAGCAGAGTGGCTATTGAAAGGTCTAAGAGTAGCGCAGTGAGGAATTACAGGTTTAACGGTAGCAGAGGCTATGTGCACAGCTGCCTGGGAGACGTCGACGCGACCGGGAACTTGCCCGCCTCGTTGGGGTCGACGATGATGAGGCTGGTGTCGCCATTGACGCCGTACCACTCCAAGAACTCCTCGACGCGGGCCTCCGCGTTCCACGGGTACACTCCTAGCGAGTCGCCGCAGTTGTAGCTGACGCCGGTGCCCGTGAGGTCGACTTCGAAGTGGCGGATGTCGCGGTCGTGGCCGGGCGGGTGCCGGATCTGGTTCACGGTCAGCGGCAGGACGGGCGCGCCGGCGGGTATGATCCGGTCCGTCTCCAGCTGCGCGATTAGTGATACAGAGATGGCTCAATATTGGCTATGACAGGTCTAAGAGTGGCAGAGTGGTGTTGAAATGCTCAATGGGGTTCACGATCGTCGCAAGAGTGGCGACGATAGTAGTCCTGAGAGTTAACGGGGCAAACCTTGTCGTCACCCATGCCGAGCTTCGACAGACGCGTGGCACCAAGCTTCTCGAGGCGATCGTCGATATCGGAAGCAACCTGATGAGACGGGAAGGGGTAAATTGTCAACGCGCACCGAACGGAGACGGAAACAGAAACGAGGAAACGGTTCTCTCAAGTGTAGGGGGGGGGGGGGGGGGGCGGCGGTCCTACCAACAGTAAGCTCGCACTCTGTACGCCTGGCGCTCGATTCACTTCTCAGCCAGTTTTCTTTTGTGCTGTGCAGCAGCTCCCTACCTTCCAGAGCGATTCACAAGGCTTTCCTTCGCGGAGCGTACATAGCAGGCATAGAAGATGTCTGCAGGCCTCGGCCCCTTTGCCGTTTCATGCTTGCAGTCAAGCACCGGGCAGAATGCAGCGTCAGCTACAAAAGGCGCAGGCAGACCGCTGATGATGGCACACTGCCCTTGCGCAACGGTAGCGATGGGTATTTCCCTGGATGGTTTGGACTTGAGTTCTTCGTTCGTTCTTGCAGTCATGCACCGAGCAGAATGCAACGTCAGCTACAAAGGCGCAGGCAGACCGCTGACGATGGCACACTGCCCTTGCGCAACGGTAGCGATGGGTATTTCCCTGGATGGTTTGGACTTGAGTTCTTCGCTCATTCTTGCAGTCAAGCACCGAGCAGAATGCAGCGTCAGCTACAAAAGGCGCAGGCAGACCGCTGACGATGGCACACTGCCCTTGCGCAACGGTAGCGATGGGTATTTCCCTGGATGGTTTGGACTTGAGTTCTTCGTTCGTTCTTGCAGTCATGCACCGAGCAGAATGCAACGTCAGCTACAAAAGGCGCAGGCATCAGCTACAAAAGGCGCAGGCAGACCGCTGACGATGGCACACTGCCCTTGCGCAACGGTAGCGATGGGTATTTTCCTGGATGGTTTGGACTTGAGTTCTTCGCTCATTCTTGCAGTCAAGCACCGAGCAGAATGCAGCGTCAGCTACAAAAGGCGCAGGCAGACCGCTGACGATGGCACACTGCCCTCACGCAACGGGAGCGATGGGTATTTCCCTGGATGGTTTGGACTTGAGTTCTTCGCTCATTCTTGCAGTCATGCACCGAGCAGAATGCAGCGTCAGCTACAAAAGGCGCAGGCAGACCGCTGACGATGGCACACTGCCCTCACGCAACGGGAGCGATGGGTATTTCCCTGGATTGGCCTTGAGTTTTTCGTTCATTCTTGCAGTCATGCACCGAGCAGAAAATGCAGCGTCGTTGGCAACATCATGGGCGGTGTCGCATGATGGGGCAAAAACGCATTGTCTTCGTCCCACAGCAGACGGGCTGCTCACCGACTGGGATGGTATCCCAATCTACCTTCGGTAGGTCCATTTGTTCTAGGTTAGGCACAGCCGGCATATTTCTTATTTGTGCGGACGTGTGTAACCCCTGTTTTAAGTGATTTCGCACAGCACGCTGCCATCCGACACTTTTTGATATAGACAAACAAGCTTGTTACCATAAAAAAAGGCGCAAGCGGTGATTTCCCCGCCCGTTTGATGATGGCACACCTTGTTGAAGTAGGCGTAGCCGATGTCGCCGAGGCCGAAGACGGAGAAGCTGACGCCGTTCAAGTAGTCGGAGGGGAGCTTGGGGTCGGACAGGTTCGTCCAGAACTCCTTCGAGTTCTCCGGGAACTCGCCCTGTCCGCACGTGGCCGCGATGAAGAAGACGTGCTTCTCGTTTGGCAGCTCCTCGAAGTCGTAGTCGTCGCATGCGACGCACCGCGCCCGCACGTCTCTACGCTTCAACTCCCCGGCGAACTGCAGGTTGGAATTAGATGGTTATAGATTGGAGGGTGCGTGTGCTAGTGCGTGACTGACGCCAACTAGTTGCGTTCGCCGGTACTGGTTTGTCAAATTCACACCAACATATTTCCGCCCCGGCACGTTTCCACTTAGTCGGGGTTGGGCCGAGGGGCATCAGGTGCAGAAAAAGAAAAAGAAAAAGGCCGCTCCTGGTCCAGGAACGTAACGGTCAACCACAGCTTGCAAAGCTTGAGTCGGAGGCAGCACAGTGCCACAACCCCGTCCGCTGGCTGTCGACGAGCTTGTGTTCAGCGCAAGCCCCACGGTGCGCCACGCCGTGATGCTCTAGTTTGGGAAATCGGTAGCCACTTGACCCATAGGCCCGTGGCTCTGCTGTACCGCCGAACACGTGAAGCTTGGCTCCCGTGTAGCAGGCTTTCCCTGGTACCAACCGAGGGGCATGGTAGTCAAGCGCGAGAGATGCGAAGCACTCGAACAAGCCGTGGCGGGAAACGTGATTGCTCTGCGCCGCCCCCCTAAATGTGTGCCTTGTCGTGTAGGGGTAGACCCGCATGACCTCACGTCCGTTCAACGCGTGGTTCGGTAACCACCGCACTTGGGATCCCTTCGCTTCTTTGTCTGGCAGCTTCGCCGAGCATGCTCTTCCCGCCGTACATAAGCGCCGGCGTTCGTAGAGCCTGGTGAAGTTCCCTCGATGAACCGCAAAAATTACACAGTGAACTCCAGCAACTTTTGCTCGAGCTAAAGTCCGGCCTCAAGTGCGGGTGTGACCACACCCGGAAATAGGGTGTGCACACTCTATTGCACGGTGAACTCCAGCAACTTTTGCTCGAGCTAAAGTCCGGCCTCAAGTGCGGGTGTGACCACACCCGGAAATAGGGTGTGCACACTCTATTGCACGGTGAACTCCAGCAACTTTTGCTCGAGCTAAAGTCCGGTCAGCGGACCTGGAGCTACCGGAGAGGGCGGGTGCGGTGTGGGTAACCTGATACGTGTGTGTGCGATGATGTGGGTTTGCGTGGCAGCCTGATACGTGTGCGCTGGCTGTTACACGAGCTTGATGCTCCGCATGGATGCTTGGTGCCGTGTGCCGTTACAGCACATTTACCTCCTTTGATCTTTTGCAGCTGGCAGCCTCCTCAAGTATTTCCTACAAAGCAGGTGCTTATACAAAACAAAATTTGAAGTGGTGGGATATAAGGGAAACTCACCAACAACCAAAGGGAACCCACACACCTCCTTGGCGAGGTTCTGAGCGGTGCCGGTCTCTGATGCGTACAGGACCAGCATTTTTTCGGAGGTTTGCTCGCCGACCTTGGCCTTGAGGAAGTCGAGGAGCATCTCGTCGTCCATGGTCAGCCTCGTGTACGTGTCGTGCACTTCGTCGAGGTGGTGCTTCAGCTCGCTCTGCATGCGGTCCGCCTTGTCCTTGTCCTTCCTCCCGAGCTGTGCGAACCGGTTTTGGTCTTCGAGGATGAGGTCCATCTTCTCGGACTTGATCTTGGCGGCGTCGAGCTGCAGGCAAGGGACGCCCTTCTTCGCCAGGCGGGGGTCGTACCGGTATATCTTCCAGTACCCGGACTCGACGGCAGTCTTCTGCCACTCCATCTGCGTCTTCATGTCGATGCCCCAGTCGATGCACGGCGCGAAACAGATCAGCAGCGATGTGCCTGCGGTGTTTTCTCGGCTTTTTTTCGAGGTTTTAAAGTCCGGTTGAACACATTGGGCTGGCCATTGAGGCTGGAAGTTTGGTAGTGAAGGGGGGAAGTCTTAGGTTAATGTTTGGGCAGAGCCACTGCCTCGCATGCATGGGTGATACTAGTATCAAAGTCTTCTTCAAAAGAAGATGCAATATATCAGTCGTTCTCCTGGCGACGGTCATTTTTTGCCTAGAGGCCTTTCGTTTTATTTTGCAAATGCTTTGAGCTATCTTTGTGTATGTGCTTTCAGTCGTCTTCTTAACCGTGGTTAAGTGCGCAAATGGTGTCAGCCGAAGCTGGTAAAACCATCTGGATGGTCAACCCGGGTCATTTTCTTGGTCTGAGGGCGTTTTTGAACTGTTTTGGAACCAATTTCTTTCATTCTGACCCTCGGTGGGCTCTGAAGCTCTGGCTTGAGCTCAAAATTAGGTTTTGCGAAACAAATGCATTTTCATGTTTTGCCATCCAGGAGATCACTAGTTTTTTGGTTGCACCCCTGAGAACAGGAGTTCTCAGACATGCTCCGGATTAAATCATCTTTGATTGACCAAATTAGAGGCGGGGAGGGTGGGTGTATGGACACCACTAAGGGCACCACGAAGGCCTAGACCCTGTGGCTTATCCAGGGCACTTATTGGCTCAGGAAATGAGATTCTGCGTGTCGTAATAAGCCTGGCCCAGAAAAGCAAGAGCCGGAAGAACCGGGAGTTTCTGTGCACAGTTTCCCTCTCCGATCGCACTATCTGCGCCGGCTCTTTTGGATGCTGGCCTTTGACGAAGTGGGGTCGGAAGCAGACAGAATTTTCTTCTTTCTTCTGGACCAGACTGGTGGCGATGTTGAAAAGATCACAAGGTCCAAGGACCTTGTGTCCTGGCTGGCCACAAGTCGTGCACATGCGCTGGGTGGGGCTGGCTTCCTCAGAACTGGCTTCGGAAGAATTTGTGCTGGGTTGCCGCAGCTCGTGCACTTGCGTTGAGTTGCGGTTGCATCCGTGGAAGCTGAATTTTCGCATCTTGAGTCAGAGTCAGAGTCAGAGGCAGAGCAGAATGAGTGCCAGAATCACTTGAATATTCACTCTCCTGGTCGCGAGTTCGTCGAGTGTGACCCTTCTGTTTGCATCTTCCGCATGCACGTTGCTTCTCGGGGCACGCTGGGCATTCTTGAATCGCAAAATGCTGCATTGATCTCCTTCTCATTGGTTTCCATGTCAACAAGCTGCAAAACGATGCGGCGGAAGTCGGCTGGCATTGTCGGAACCTCGTTGAAGAATGCGTGTGACATTGTTCTCGCCGCAGCCGTGGTCAGCACTTTGCCCGAAATTGCAAGAGGGTATTGAGAGACAGATCGCTGTAAGGCACGCTTTTTAGCATCCGAAGCAGAGACTTCTGGGGAGTGCATAGACAGGAACATTCACAACGAGCATCCAATTCGGGCAGCTTGAAGGCGCCTTGAGTAGTCTTTGCCATCGTTGTTTGGAACCTTGCACCTTGCAGTCGTAGTCATATGCACTTCGTCCGAAGGTGGACGTTGCAAACTCCTGGAGGCATTTCAAACAGATGAATTCCTCTTGTGTCAGTCTCTTCTTCACTTCGAGCACACGCGACACAGGCTGAGGAAGCGAATATTCTCAAAAAAAAAGGCAGAGCGGTGAGCGTGACGGTACGTTAGGAATATTCAGTTTCTGGGCGCAAAAGGAGGGTCAACCTTTTGGGATCCGAGGTAGTGTTTTGACGATTTCGTGACCGATCTTTCTATTCCGTGTCTTCTCGGGAGCAACAGGCACACATCACACGCGCTCCCGGTACAATTATATCGGGCTGAACTCGTCCAAGGGGGGGTCATCATTTTTTCGAAAACCCCGGGAACGGGGCACCTGCGCTCATAGCATCAAAGATTGGTCGATTTAGTAACACTTTTGGTGACTGTATGCGCTGCAATAGGGTGGCCAACGCATGTTATGACTTTTCACATGTTCTGTCGCCAGCTGTACAACTTTGTGGAACCCCATAACAAGTGTCCCCATATCCTTGATGTCGTCTGTTTCGACATTGCTGTATGTTTTTTGATGCATTTAATCCGCATCAGGTACCCCTCACTCCACCAGGCAAATTACCATCACCCTGTGATGGCACTTCAGAACTGGGATGGCGGTACTGAGCAGGGATGCTGCAAAATCTGCGGTGCGAAGACGTGAAATGTATGTCCCTGACAGGTCTGTTCACAGCACGTCCATCCCCACGTACCCCAAGTTGTACAACATGTGGAACCCCATAACAATTGTCCCCATATCCTTGGCGTTGACTATGATTTGGATACAACTATTCCCATCAGCCCGGAAAGTAACGCTCAGCACTAACTTTTTTGACGTGAAGGTATGTCCCTGACAGGTCTGGACCCCACGCCTCGCTCGCTCGCAGGAGCCACCCTACGAGCAGAAGTCGGTCAGCTGCGGGTCGCCAGCGAGTCCGCTCGGCCGCCGCCGGCCGCCCCCGGCGCCCCGTAAACGCTGATCTAACGCATGAAGCTTCGAGATCCCTCAGTTAATTCGCTGAAAAACGCTGATCTAACCGCAGGAAGCTTCGAGATCCCTCAGTTAATTCGCTGAAAAACGCTGATCTAACCGCAGGAAGCTTCGAGATCCCTCAGTTAATTCGCTGAAAAACGCTGATCTAACCGCAGGAAGCTTCGAGATCCCTCAGTTAATTCGCTGAAAAACGCTGATCTAACCGCAGGAAGCTTCGAGATCCCTCAGTTAATTCGCTGAAAAACGCTGATCTAACCGCAGGAAGCTTCGAGATCCCTCAGTTAATTCGCTGAAAAACGCTGATCTAACCGCAGGAAGCTCGAGATCCCTCAGTTAATTCGCTGAAAAACGCTGATCTAACCGCAGGAAGCTTCGAGATCCCTCAGTTAATTCGCTGAAAAACGCTGATCTAACCGCAGGAAGCTTCGAGATCCCTCAGTTAATTCGCTGAAAAACGCTGATCTAACCGCAGGAAGCTTCGAGATCCCTCAGTTAATTCGCTGAAAAACGCTGATCTAACCGCAGGAAGCTTCGAGATCCCTCAGTTAATTCGCTGAAAAACGCTGATCTAACCGCAGGAAGCTGATCCCTCAGTTAATTCGCTGAAAAACGCTGATCTAACACATGAAGCTTCGAGATCCCTCAGTTAATTCGCTGAAAAACGCTGATCTAACCGCAGGAAGCTTCGAGATCCCTCAGTTAATTCGCTGAAAAACGCTGATCTAACCGCAGGAAGCTTCGAGATCCCTCAGTTAATTCGCTGAAAAACGCTGATCTAACCGCAGGAAGCTTCGAGATCCCTCAGTTAATTCGCTGAAAAACGCTGATCTAACCGCAGGAAGCTTCGAGATCCCTCAGTTAATTCGCTGAAAAACGCTGATCTAACCGCAGGAAGCTTCGAGATCCCTCAGTTAATTCGCTGAAAAACGCTGATCTAACCGCAGGAAGCTTCGAGATCCCTCCGCTAATTCGCTGAAAAACGCTGATCCAACGCAAGCTTCGAGATCCCTCAGCGAATTCGCTGATTCCAACGCATGATTCACCTGAAACTCACTGATCGAACGCACGAAGCTTCGAGGTTTCTCGCTAATCCGCTGATAGAGAGAGTGTGTGTGTCATTTCAGTGAAATCCGCTGATCTAACGCATGAAGCTTCGAAGACTCCCAGCTAATTCGCTGATTCCACACATGACTCACTGAAATTCACTGACCGAACGCACGAAGCTTCGAGGTCCCCCTCAGCTAGTTCGCCGATCCAAACGCATGAAGAAGTGCCGTACCTTCGTACTCTTCCGCTTCACGGATCGCGGCCAGTGTTTGCGAGTAGGATGCGCCGATGGCGCAGGAGGCGACGTAGGCGTGTTCGTACTGCATGGCGAGACGGCCGAGATCCTTCTTCATCTCCCGCTTGCCGTCCTGGGCGAACTTGAGCACGGAACCCTGGGACGAGGCCTTCGACACCTGGCCGCCGGTGTTGGAGTACATCTCAGTGTCGAGGATCATGATGTTCACGTTTTCGCCGCGGGACAAGACGTGGTCGACTCCATTGTACCCGATGTCGTAGGCCCAGCCGTCGCCGCCGATGATCCACACCGACGGCGGCCGGAACATGTCGATCTCGTTGACAGCCCGCGCCAGCAGCGGGTGCGAGTCCTTCTCCGCCGGCAGCAATTCCTCAATCCGGTCCACGGTCGCGCTCACCTTTTTTTTTTTGTTTAGAGTTAAAGCTCGCTTGAGATTCCGTATTTTTTAGGGTCTCCGGTAAATTAAGATGGACGCTCTTGGCAAGTGAGGTCTATGTTGGGTGTGGGTTATTTTCTTTGGTGTCTGTTGAATTGTTTCGAGAGAAAATTCGCTTGAACATTCGAGCTTTCCAGTTCATCTATCACTTGCCGTCCTGGGCGAACTTGAGCACGGAACCCTGGGACGAGGCCTTCGACACCTGGCCGCCGGTGTTGGAGTACATCTCGGTGTCGAGGATCATGATGTTCACGTTTTCGCCGCGGGACAAGATGTGATCGGCTCCATTGTACCCGATGTCGTAGGCCCAGCCGTCGCCGATGATCCACACCGACGGCGGCCGTAACATGTCGATCTCGTTGACGGCCCGTGTGCGAGTCCTTCTCCGCCGGCAGCAAGTCCTCCATCCGGCCCACGGTCGCGCTCACCTTTTTTAGAATTGAAATTTCGGTATTTTGTAGGGTCTCCGGATCCTTTGTTAAATGGGTTCTCTTAGAGCGAGTAAGGGCCATGTTGGATGGGTTGTTTCTTTGGGTGTCTTTCAAATTGTTTCGAGTGAAATTTCGCTTGAACATCCGGGCTTTTCAGCAAGGTGGGAAGACAGGCTTCTAGTAGTCAAGAAGCGACTGGTCTGGCTAGGCCTTGGAGTCTAGAAGTCGAAGCTTGGCGTCCTCGATCGTATCTCTACGACCGATAGCTTTCCTCGATTGCCTTTTTTTGTATTGATCGTGTCTTCCCGATCACCTTGACCATTTGATGGAAGTGGAAGACTGGTACTTAGGGGTCCAGTAATGAAAGTTTGGCCCTTTAAGGTCTAGAAGTGGAAGACTAATGTAGTACGGAACGACTGACCCTTGAGGCAGGGCTTACGCTTCACGCATGGAACGTGTGGATTTCCACACGTTAATTTGCTTTGGATTGTCTTTTTATCCCCACGTCCACGTGTGGATCCACAGGTACCACATGTGGATTTTGCTTTATTTTTTCCCCCACGTGCTTGCCACAGGTTGGTCCACATGCAGGGGAGTCTAGGCCCACAAGTCGCCAAGGCCGCACAGCCAAGTCCAGTAGTGAGGCTAATTTTTTTGCCCGCCACACATATGGGGGATAGGTTTTTTTTTCCCTTGAGAACCTTCAAGCGCCCTTGTGGACCACAAGTATTTTCTCCGAGGCCAAAAACGGAGCATAAGCCCTGCCTTGAGGTCTAGAAGTGGGAGGCTGGTGACATGCTGGCAGTATGAGAGTCACCGGCATGCAATGAGTACCACACACATCTATCTCCTTTGAGATTTCGCAACTGGCAGTTCTTCTACAAAGCCGGTGCTGAGACAAAGAAAAGGAAGAGTCAATTCCAATGACACTGCGTGACAGGAATTGGCAGCATCTAGTCAACCTATACGTTCGTCTCGGAAACTTCTTCCAAAGAAGAAGCGTACGTAAGTCCAAAGGTTTTCGGTAAGGAGTGCAAAACCGCGTAAGCTCATCCTTCCGTTCTAGAGAGTTGACTCCGACAACAAAAAGGGCTTTGCGGACCGTCGAAGCTGCTGAAGTTCTTGACCCACTTTTCGAGGAGCCGAGCGAGCTCCGAGCACAGCTTCTCGTCGACAACGCGCTGAACGAACGACCGCCTTGAGCGCGTTCCACCGGCCCTTGATGCTCAGCGCCATGCCGAAGCCGTACTCCGCCGTGTCTTCGAACAGCGACCGGCCCCAGGCGGGGCCGCGGCCGTCCTTCGTGACCGCTTACCTCAAAGATGAGAAATACAACCACAAAGCGGGTCTTTTGTGGTGAACGCTTATACAGCACATTTACCTCCTTTGAGACTGGAATATTGTTGCGATAGTGGGGAGTCATCGGTATGCAGATGGGAACCACACTATTCTTTGAGATTCGACGCAACAACGGCAGTCTCCTCAAGTATTTCTTATTTGCTTAGGGTAGGCGGTTTTTTTTTTTTGGTCCATGTCCGTCGGCCCACAGAAATTTACGCGCGCGCGCGCAAAAAAAAAACTTTTCAGAAAAAAAAAACTTTTGCCACAAGACTTTCTGCTACTGGATGTCACACCGTATGTACCGGCTACACACCGCTTCATACCGTATGTACCGGCTACACACCGCTTCACACCGTATGCCGGCTACACACCGCTTCACACCGTATGTACCGGCTCTACCTACCGCTTCACACCGTATGAACCGGCTCTACCTACCGCTTCACACCGTATGACCGGCTCTACCTACCGCTTCACACCGTATGTACCGGCTCTACCTACCGCTTCACACCGTATGTACCGGCTCTACCTACCGCTTCACACCGTATGTACCGGCTCTACCTACCGCTTCACACCGTATGTACCGGCTCTACCAACCGCTTCACACCGTATGTACCGGCTCTACCTACCGCTTCACACCGTATGTACCGGCTCTACCTACCGCTTCACACCGTATGTACCGGCTCTACCTACCGCTTCACACCGTATGTACCGGCTCTACCTACCGCTTCACACCGTATGTACCGGCTATACTACTGGCCGGTCCGCTGTGTTGGCACTTTTGTTGGTGGAATTCCTGGACGATGAGCTCAAAGATGAATGTGGTGAGCTTGATGTGTCCGAGGGGTTGCGGTGGCAGTCCAGAGTTCAAAAGTTCCATAGTCGAAGGCTGCAGAGGATAGACGATGCCACAGGAGAAAAAACACTCGGGTTTAAACTCGAGATCGCGGTTCGCCGGGTACGCCGCGAACGATAAAGCAGTGAACCAGAGGACTGTCGATTGTGCGGGTGTCCGTCAATCTTGTATCTCTCTTCTGACATGCCCCATTGCGATGTCACGGTCCGAGTGCCGTTTTCTTCGCAAATATACCTCGGCACAAGCATTGCCGCCGGTCAAGTGCAAAGCACTATGTCGCAAGCACCGCGAACGCATCGCTTGCCCTGCGTCCTTTTAATGCCTCCTCAGTCGAGTCTCAGATACGTCCCTACTAGTAGCTGCTCCAGGCGTCGGAAGGCATAGACGCGTGCACTGCCCGCGGACTGGTTCTGTGTGATAATCGCACCACAGCGGCAAAAAAACCCCCCGACATGCCTTGCCGGTAAAACCGCGCACGGTTTCGAGGCTGAGGCTGTGCTTGTATCCCGCGTGCTTCGACTGCGTCCAGCAGGAGCTGGCTAAAGCTACGCAAATCTTGCTGTTTAGATTGGCACCAACGTCAAAGTATCACGATATTGCTTGCCCAGCGCACCAACCCAGCACCGGGCATAGTCGGCTTCAAAGTCAATACACACTGAGGTAAACAACGTCTACGCGATTTGCATCGCCGTGAAGTATCGGTGTGATGAACAGGTTTTCGACTTTTCCCGAGCCGGACACGCTCGTGACTACGCCTGCAGTCGCTCTCACGACCGGTTCCAATGCACAGATCCCAAAAGTTTTTTTTTTGCAAAAGTTTTTTTTTTCCGGGGGGTTCCAAAAATTTACGCGCGCGCGGACATGGGCCAAAAAAAAAAACCGCCTACCCTTACACAAAAAAGACGGGGGTTTTGCGGACCTTGTCGAAGCTGCTGAAGTTCTTGACCCACTTTTCGAGGAGCCGAGCGAGCTCCGGCGAGCACAGCTTCTCGTCGACGACACGCTGAACGACCGCCTTGAGCGCGTTTCTCCGGCCCTTGATGCTCAGCGCCATGCCGAAGCCGTACTCCGCCGTGTCTTCGAACAGCGACCGGCCCCAGGCGGGGCCGCGGCCGTCCTTCGTGACCGTGTACGGGTTCGTGCCGGCGGTGCCGCCCCAAACCGAGGAGCATCCTGATGAGTTGGCGATCACCAGCCGTTCTCCGAATAGCTGCGTGAGGAGCTTGACGTACGGCGTCTCGCCGCATCCGGGACACGCCCCGCTGAACTCCATCAGGGGAGTTGAGAACTGCGAGCCCTTCACGGTGTGGTTTCCGATCGGGTTCCTCGGCGGGAGGTTGATCGCGTACTCCCAGCTGGGCACCTGGCTTTCCGCGACGGTTTCAAACGGCTCCATCCGCAGCGCATCGTCCGGGCACGACTGGACGCATATCGCGCACCCAGTGCAGTCCATGCTCGCGAGCTGGATCGTGTAATTGAACCCACCCATCTCCGCACCGCCCTGCGCCTTCCGGAACTCGAAGCCCGCCGGCGCCGTCTTGCTCTCGGTCTTGTCGAGCAGGAACGGCCGGATGACAGCATGCGGGCAGACGATCGCGCAGTAGTTGCACTGTGTGCACTTGTCCGGGATCCACACCGGGACTTCCGGGGCGAGGCCTCGCTTTTCCTGCATGCAGGTGGCCGACGGCATGTAGCCGCCGGGAGTCATCGCACTGACGGGGAGCTTGTCGCCTTCGAGCTCGAGCATGGGGTCCATCATCCTCTCGATGAACTCGTCGACTTGGTCGTTGATGGCGCGCGGGATGTTTTTGTGCTCAAACAGCTTCCTCGACGCACCTTCCGCGGTGAACACAAGCGACCCCTCGGCCTGGTTCCAACTCTCCGGATACGCAATTTCGTGCAGCCCACTCTCTGCAGCGTCGACCGCCTTCATGTTCGCTTCGACCACTTTCGGTCCCTTCTTCGTGTACAACTCGACGATGGACCCCTTCAAGTACTTCATCGCGTCCTCCACCGGGAGGACACCGGACCGAAGGTAGAAGCTCGCCTGCATGATCGTGTTGATCCGGTGCCCCAGCCCGAGGTCGAGCGCCATCTTCGTCGCATTGATGACGTAGAACTTCGCCTTCGCACCGGCAATCTGCCGGCGGAGGCGCGCGGGGAAGTTGGCTTCGATGTCTTCGACGGTGTTCCAGACGCAGTTCAGGACGAAGGTGCCGCCCTCTCGCAGCGGCGCCAGCATGTCGTACTTTCGCACGTACGAAGGGTGGTGGCACGCGATGTAGTCGGCGCCGGCGCAGATCATGTACTCCGCTCTGCGTGGGAAGAAGGGTGAAACATTAAACGGAGTGACGGTACGCTTGCGAATCCGGAGGGTTAGAAGTCTCCGGGTGACCATCGTCATAAGGGATGCTTTCTGGTATCGTGTAGGGGCATGCATGTGTTAGTTGTGCTAGTGGCAGCGTGCATGTACGTGTGTGTGTGTGTGTGTGTGGAATTCAATTTTGGGTAACCCCTGTTGCGGAAATTAGCCCAGGCTTTTAGCTTTCTCACGTCACAGCTGATGCTCCTGCCGACTGCTCGCGGTGTCCGCGCGGTGTTCGGAACTGCGGCCTTGTTTGATCTAGGCTTCCTGCTTCGTGGCCCATGTGCTGCATGGCGCAGCATGTCGCCGGGGGTAGCCGTCGCCTTTTGCATGCGCTGCACCGAGGCGCGTCATGCCTCGCACATCTCGCTGTCGCATTCACGGCTCGCCTCGCCGCTGGTCGGGATTGCTGACTGCTTGTACCCTTCTCCTGCTGCCTTCCCTTCCACTCTGCTGCCTTCTCCCACGTCGCCTTGTAGAATGGCTCCGGGTGTACGTTCGCCGCCCATGTCTCATGCGCCTTGACAAACGGGTTTGACTGTGCCATCGCGTCTGCGGTCGGGTTCCGTTGGCTCATTGCCAGCAACACTGCTTCGGTCTGTGGGGCGAGTTCTGCCCGGCACGAAATGCCTTGCATGGCCCCGCCGCCCAGGTGTGGCGCTGGTGACATTGGCCACGTGCCCACAATGCCATGCAACGCCACGGATCCGCGTCACCACGCTGGTGACTGCTCGTAGGGACTGGTTTTTCGCCAGTGCGCTGTTCTTGTAGGCATCGTACTGCGCTTTAACTGCACCTACTTGCGCACCGGTTTCCGCTTGGACCATGTCCATGGCCGCGTTGCGTAACGCATCCGCGTCGATGTTCCTTCTCCGAAGCACGTGTTCCAGGTTGAACGAAACCCGAAGCGTTAAAACGGAGTGAAAGTTCGATTGGGTTAAAAGCCTCCGGGTGACCATCGTCGAAAGGGTGTGGCTTCGTGGTATCGTATACTAGTATGCATTTTTTATTTGTGCGTAGGGGTAGACCCGCATGACCTCACGTCCGTTGCCTAGAGGCTTTTCGTGTTATTCTGCAGATGCTTTGAGCTATCTTTGTGTCTATGCTTTCAGTCGTCTTCTTAACCATGGTTAAGTGCGCAAATGGTGTCAGCCGAAGCTGGTAAAGCATGGCGCCGCCCACGTTATGTTTGTTTAGCATTGAGTTGTTTTAAGTACATGAACCACATGGATTAGCATGCACTGCCTTGAAAGTCAGGTTATCGGATGACGTCGTCACCTGCCATTGCGCCGTCAAGGTCGAGCATTTGTGGAGCTAGCGGGGTTTGGCTTTCTTGCGATTCCAAAGACTGAGTCGGCGAGTACGAGGGCAGGCAGGAGTGCCCGTTTTCCACTTTCGAGGGCATTGGTGTGCCCGTGGTCCCCGGTCGTTTCTGAGAGCTGCTTGCCCTCGGAACCTTCTTCTTCCTTCGATGCACCCCTGAGTCGGGTGTGGTCGCCTTCGTCTTCTTCCGCTTGCGGCCGGCGATCAGGCCTTCCTTCGGGGTGCCGAGCACCCTCTTCTTCAGCGCTGGTCGTTCGCTGGTTCCTGGCGTTGGTGGCGGCCTCTTGGTCGCCCGTCCGGTCGTCGCCGTCTCCTTTTTCGTTGCCGCGAGCGGCGCTCGCGCCGCTCGCTTTCCTGTTGTACGCCCACCTGGGTGGGTGAGGAGGGCCTCTTCTTCTTGTTGCGTCCGGGGGTTGACTGGACGTTCGGCTTGTTGGACTGGTGGTGGCCGCGGCTGCAACATGCCGCCGGTCGCCTCTGCGTCAGCGTAGGGAGCCTTTTGCACTCTTGGCAGGTTCCTCTGCCATGCGTGCGGCAGGCATGATGCCCGCTGCGGCAACACGCCGCCGGTATGTTTGTTTAGCATTGAGTTCTTTTAAGTACATGAACCACATGGATTAGCATGCACTGCCTTGAAAGTCAGGTTATCGGATGACGTCGTCACCTGCCATTGCGTCGTCAAGGTCGAGCTAGCGGGGTTTGGCTTTCTTGCGATTCCAGAGACTGAGTCGGCGAGTACGAGGGCGGGCACGTGTGCCCGTTTTCCACTTTCGAGGGCATTGGTGTGCCCGTGGTCCCCGGTCGTTTCTGAGAGCTGCTTGCCCTCGGTACCTTCTTCTTCCTTCGATGCACCCCTGAGTCGGGTGTGGTCGCCTTCGTCTTCTTCCGCTTGCGGCCGGCGATCGGGCCTTCCTTCGGGGTGCCGATTGTTTAGCATTGAGTTCTTTTAAGTACATGAACCACATGGATTAGCATGCACTGTGTCGCCGCTTTAAGGTTACTTTATGACGTCGTCACCTGTCATTGCGTCGTCAAGGTCGAGTACTTGTGGCGCCAGGGGCGCTGGGCTTTCTTGCGGTTCCGGGGATTGCGTGGGGGGGCACAGGTGCGGACAGGCTTGCACGTTTTTCACTCTCGAGGGCACTGGAGTGCTTGGGGACGTCGGACGTGTTTAGCATTGAGTTCTTTTGTAAGTACATGAAGCGGCTGCCAAACATCCCGTGACACCGCGCAAGGTGGTAAAACGCTCTTTTATTTTATTTTCGATTGCTTTTGATGGGGCATGCAGGCCTGATGAAACAATACAACCACAATTTAAGTGGGTCTTTTTTGTTGAACGCTTACGCCCGCCACTAAACCCAGATTCACCTGTGTTTCGTGTGGGCTACAGCACATTTACCTCCTTTGATCTTTTGCAGCTGGCAGCCTCCTCAAGTATTTCCTACAAAGCAGGTGCTTATATAATGGTATAAGAGTAGGAGAAAGTAGAAAGGGAAACTAGAGTTTTCGTTGACCGCACTACCCTGAGCCCAAATCCTGGACGTGGTTTCAGGTGGCAAATTTGGCAAATGATCATGATCAGAAGGTCCTACTAGGGCGATTCAGTTTCCTCACACATTGCATGTGGCTAAAGTGGCAAGAAAAAGGAGGAAAAGCGGACCTGATGGGCTTCGTCCCGAAGCGGAGATGGGAGATGGTGGCACCGTTCTCCTTGTGAGAGTCGTAGTTGAAGTAGGCTTGGCCGAAGAGGCCGGCGTCCATGGTGATGGTCTTGATCGCGGCCTTGTTCGCGCCGATGGTACCGTCACCGCCGAGCCCCCAGAATATGCACTGCGTGGTGTCCTTGACGATGTTGATGTTGTCGTTGAACGGGATCGACGTGTGCGTCACGTCGTCGAGGATCCCGATGTTGAAGTGGTTCTTCGGCTGCTTCTGCTTGAGGTTGTCGAACAGCGCGATCACCTGCCCTGGGGTGAACTCTTTCGATGCCAAGCCGAAAACACCCCCCACAATCTTCCTCCTCACGTCGTAATCCGAGTGCGACGCGCACACATCAAGGTACAGCGGGTTGCCCAGCGCTCCGTCTTCCTTAGTGCGATCCAACACGCAGAGGCTGGTGCAGGTCTTGGGGATCGCGTCCAGGAACCTCTCTGTAGGCCACGGCCGGAACAGCCGCACCTTCACGACGCCCACTTTTTCTCCGAGGCCGATCAAGTGGTCGACGGTCTCTTGGCACGTCTCCGCCGCGCTTCCCATGACCACGATCACGCGCTCCGCGTCGGGGGCGCCGTAGTACTGGACGAGCTCGTACGATCTGCCAGTCAGCTGGCGGAACTCATCCATCGTCTCTTCGACGATCGCTGCGGGTAGTTTTAGTTTATTTTCTAAAGAAATGTGGAAACGGGGGTTTAGTCTAAAAAGGGCTCTTCGTGTTTATTCTGCAGATGCTTTTGAGTCGTCATTGTGTCCAGGTTTTCGTTCTTCTTCTTAACCGTTGTTAAGTGCGCAAATGGTGTCAGCCGAAGCTGGTATATTGGTGACATGTGGTAGGGGCCGTGCGTATGAGTATGTGTCTCTTTGTTGGCATGTTGCCGGTTGTTCGACTTATTTAGAGCGCACTTCCGTGAGTTCTCTCTATTAGACTGTTTCTTGTAGTTTGACTGGGGGGAAAGGGGAGGGGGGGGGGGGGGGTTCCTTTTGTGCTGTTAGAGCAGGGCCTGGGCAGTGTGTTTTCATTCCTTTTCGACTTTACTGTTTACTGTCACATGTGGTTGCGCATCCGTGTAACTTCGTTTTTAGCGTATGTGACCGACACCAGGTCCACTGCGTTGCGCAAGTGATCACGTCCTACACGTTGAGCAGTGTGAACTTGAAATGCAGGTACCACAGGGGTAAGCTTGCATTTGTCATAGGCTAGGGTTATTTGAATACGTCGTCCGAGGACGATCTCAAAGCGGACGAGGACGGGATAATAGGCTGGTGATATCCAGCTCCATTTTTCGTTTGTTGCGCTTTCGCGCCGGCTGTTCTGCCGAAGCAGTCGTTGAGCAGGGGTTGCCGTGCGGTCCGTATCGGTCTACGTGTCAAACCTGTAGCATTCTACTCTGTTCTTTTACGGGGAGGGGCAACAGTAAGGGAGGTATTTAGAGTGTAAGTTCGCTTGGGGATACAGGGTATTGGGATCTCCGGGTGACCGTGGTCGATAGGTTCCTTTAAGGTATGGTATACTAGTATAAAAGCGCATCGTATCTCGCGCGGGTTTTTAGAGTTTCCTCCTCACGTCTCGAATCCGAGTGCGACGCGCACACATCAAGGTACAGCGGGTTGCCCAGCACTCCGTCTTCCTTAGTGCGATCCAACACGCAGAGGCTGGTGCAGGTCTTGGGGATCGCGTCCCGGAACCTCTCCGTGGGCCACGGCCGGAACAGCCGCACCTTCACGACGCTCACTTTTTCTCCGAGGCCGATCAGGTGGTCGACGGTCTCTTGGCACGTCTCCGCCGCGCTCCCGACCACGATCACGCGCTCTGCGTCGGGGGCGTACGATCTGCCAGTCCTAAAAGTATTCGTAGAGTTAAAGTTCGCTTGAGGATGTTGGCAGGGGCTTGAGCTAAAAGTATTCGTAGAGTTAAAGTTCGCTTGAGGATGTTGGCAGGGGCTTGAGCTAAAAGTACTCGTAGAGACCAGAAGATCTGGTGGATCTCGTCGTACGGCACCGTGCGGATCTTCTGCATCCCGGCCGACGTCCGCCACCCGTCAAAGAAGTGCATGAGCGGCACCCGCGCCTTCAGTGTCGCCATGTGGGTCACGAGGGACAGGTCCATCCGAGGCCGACGCCTCGGATGACGGGGTGGTTCGGGTTGGGGGCCTGTTGCCGACTGTACGACTTACTTAGAGCGCTCCCATTTCCTATCGTGTCTGATTTACGTGTGGAATCGTCACCCCCCAAAATGGCAAAAATCGCCGAGGATTGACAAATGCAAACGTACAGGCGCTGCAAACGTCGCCGAGTACCTTCAGTAAAGAGACAGTCTTCTGTCATCCCGTGTGCATACACGGTGACGCTTGAAAGTATCACCCCCCTCCAGGGGTGACAATCCAAACGTCATCTGGGGGGTGACCAATACACACGTCACCCTAGGTATTCACAGAGTTAATATAGAGGTGTTCGTAGAGTTAAAGTTCGCTTGAGGATATATGTAGAAACTTGTGCTTCGTGCGACTCTTGAAGTTGGGCACATACATGGCGTGGCGTCGTAGAACTTGTTGGCGGCGACGCTGTTTTGGAAAAAGATGTCCGGCCGCTGGCCGACGCCTCGGATGATGGGGTGGTTCGGGTTGAGCGCGACGTTCCGGAGGTTGCTCTGCAGGGCCTCGTGCGGGAAGATCTGGTGGATCTCGTCGTACGGCACCGTGCGGATCTTCTGGATCCCGGCCGACGTCCGCCATCCGTCGAAGAAGTGCATGAACGGCACCCGCGCCTTCAGCGTCGCCATGTGGGACACGAGGGACAGGTCCATCACTTCTTGCACGCTCGATGAGCAGAGCATCGCAAACCCAGTTTGCCGGCAGGCCATCACGTCGGAGTGGTCGTTGAAGATAGAGAGGGAGTGCTTCGCGAGAGTCCGCGCGCTGACGTGTATGACACACGGCATCAACTCCCCGGCGATGAGGTACAGATTGGGGATCATCAGCAGCAGCCCTTGGGACGCGGTGAAGGTGGTGGCCAGAGATCCGGTGGTGAGACACCCGTGGAGCGCGCCGGCGGCGCCGCCTTCGGACTGCATCATCGAGACTTGCGGGATGTCGTTGAAGATGTTGCGTCTCCCCGCCGCCGACCAGTTGTCCATGTGTTCCCCCATGGACGTGGCCGGAGAAATCGGGTAGATCAGGGCCTGCTCGCTGATGGCGTACGCGATGTAGGTGGTGGCTTGGTTGCCGTCCATGGGCACTTCCGTTTGCCTCTCGTCCGGGACCCGGGTGATCACCTTCGGCTTCGCGCCCACGACGTGGACCCCAGCCTGGTGGTTCAGCGCCTGGGCCATCACGGCCGAGTGCAGGGCTATGCCAGGGGTGCCCCCCTCGGAAACGGCCCGCTTCCATGCGTCGAGCGGCGTCGGCAGCACCTTCCCTGTCCGCACGGCCGCGGCGGCCTGCCCCACAAGCCGCTTCTGATTCGTCGGCTGTTTCAGCAGCTGTTTCGAGCTTTTCATCGTGTTTTCGTTGTTTGCTTCGTTCTTTTCAGAGACCTGGCGGTGCCTTACTTTTTTAGCGCTTATTGTGGTTTAGAGGTTCGGTGTTTTAGGTCTCCAGATGACCATTGAGGCTGGCCTTGGGAAGCGGTGAGAAGTCCCTTCGGTTCTAATGTGCCCGAAAATCGTGATTGTTTTGCCCAAGCTCGAAGCAGACGAATTTAGCAATGCCCGAACGCAGCATCACTCGAACTTAGAAACGCCCGAACATAGCTTCACCAGAACTTAGCACCGTCCGGACTTTACTTCACCAGAACTTAGCACCGTCCGGACTTTACTTCACCAGAACGTTGTCCGGACTTTGTTTCACCAGAACTTAGCATCGCCCGAACTAACTTAGCATCACTCGAACTTAGCAACGCCCGAACATAGCTTCACCAGAACTTAGCACCGTCCGGACTCTGCTTCACCAGAACTTTGCATCGCCCGAACTTTACTGTTCCCCTAACTTTGACTGCTGTCTCTAGTCTCGCTGGGCGCCAGTGAGATCGTGTTTCGAGCAAGTTTTTCCCCCTTATGCTCCGCGCGAGACAATTCTGCTTGTCTAGGTTAGGAAGAGCCGACATCGAAGGATCAAAAAGCAGCGTCGCTATGAACGCTTGGCTGCCACAAGCCAGTTATCCCTGTGGTAATTGTTCTGTCACCTCCGGCTTCATCCCTTGAACATGAACCGAGACCAAAGGATCGTTAGGCCATGCTTTCACACCGAGAATAACCCCACAAGGGAGCAGCTGCCGTCTTCCCATCATTGGATAAGTAAAGCGACAACAAGAGTAGTGGTATTTCATTGTTGCGGCCTCCCACCTATTCTTCTACACCTCTCGTGTCACTGCACAAAGTCAGACTAGAGTCAAACTCAACAGGATCTTCTTTCCCCGCTGACAGTTTGAAGTCCGTTCCCTTGACTGCTGTTTCGCCAGATAGTAGGTAGGGACAGAAGGAATCTCATTCCCACCTGACTGGTGTCTCCGAGGATTCGCAAGCCGAAGCGGTCTATCCCGCGCGTACGTTGATTTGTCCGCAGCATACGGCAGCAAAAGAAGCAGGAAACACTGGACCAATACACAGAAACGATCGCAGGAAACAAGGAGGCAAGAGCAGGGGGTGGGGAGGAGGCGGACGGGGAGAATGGACCCCCCCCCCCTCCCCTTTTGTTTTAACACCACAAAATAATTGACACCTAAAAAAAAGCAATATTGAGAAAAAGAGAGCTGGGGCGGGATGGAAATTACAAGTGATTACACATGTTGTGTTGATAACGTGACACGACATGTGAGCGTCGGGGTCTTTTTGGCCGAATTTGCGTGCGATCGCAAGTTATGTATCTTTCACGTGGTGACATGACTCATAAGCACAGCGGTTTGTCCGTACTTTGGAATCGCACACATTCCGCGGGCATCATCTAGCGTGGAACCTGAGCTACGAGCAGAGGAATATTCTGTCTTGAGAGCTTCCCTTGTTGGGTGCCAAAGAAGTGGTTGTTGATCACTTCTTTTCCTTTTTAGACAAGATTCCCACGTCGGTCAGATTTTGTTTGCCAATGCTTGAAAGGACACGTCATCTGTGGCCGTTAATGTGGACGTTAAGCAGCGGCTGCCGGCTTATCCCGTGACACCTTTTATATGTAGTTGGTTGTCATGAATAACAAACAAGCCCGTGAATGCCGCGCAAGCTTTTACTCAGCGGGGTGAGGAGGGATAACTCAGCTCCATAGAACACACTGCACCCCCGTGCAAGTTGAATGTCAGCGGCAAGTCTTCTTTGAAAGCAAGGAAAGCAAGAAGCGAAGTTCTCTCGGAGGCGCGGCCCGGTGCTCGTTTCGACGAAGGGTAGAAGGGGGAGAGAGAAACAGTACAACTCCTTATCGGAACTCGCAACCGGCGGCCTCCTCAAGTGCTTGCTCTTACAATTGGCAAGTGTTTTCTCGTGGTGTTGGTAGTGGCGTGAACTTGGGGTAAGCAGTAGACTGCACAAGGCGGAGGAACCCTATCCGGTACTGAAAGCGGCGTCACGTCTGCATTAAAAAGGAACGATGGCAGCGGTTTAACAGTTTAACCTGAACGCGCACAGGTCAACCCACACAGCCAAAATTTGCCCAATTAACTGAAAACTCGAAAAGAGAACGCTCGCAGCGTGTTTTGGGAGGAGATTCGCCGAACGATCATGTGTTCACTCACCAGGCGTACTCGACACAAACACGGAGAATTTTACGAGGTCAGGACGATCCCAAAGAGTGCCGGCCACCGAGCTCCATACTGGGAGAACCCGAAAGTCCTGAACAAACCCGACTTGCGCCCTTGCTAAGCACTAGCTCGTTCATTTCAACAAACAAACCGAAAGGAGAGGCGTCCAACAGGTCAAGGCCTGAAAGAGGCTGGCCTACGAAAGCAGCGTGTGATTTTCTGGCACCCCGTTGTCACGCCACCTGTCTCTCCCGTGATGGACTGCATCTCGTCTGAGAACGCCTCCCAGTAGCTGTCGAGTGAGTCGAAGGCACACGCGGAAACAAATCTGGTGTCGCGACAGCATACAGGACAGGCCACGTCCACCTCCCCGTGATGCAGTCGAAGGGCGCTCTCATACATACAGATTAACAGAAGATTCGGGGGGGGCTTCCTTGTGACGCACTGCACCTTTCCTAGTAGCTGCCCTACGACGTACCACTAGTCGAAGGCACGCGCAAATACGAGCCCGGAACAGCGTACGAGGGGGATCAGATGGGCCGCGTCACCGTTTCCCTGTGATGGACTGCATCTCGTCCAAGAACGCCTTCCAGTGTTGGTCCTTCGGCGTGTAACCAGCCGACGGCACGCGCGATACGAATCCGGTGCCGAAACCGGCGTCACGACAGCATACTAGACCACGTCATCCGCCGTCCCCGTGATGCACTCCAAGAACGCCTTCTAGCGTCTCAACAGCGTACGAGATGGGCCGCGTCACCGTTTCCCTGTGATGGACTGCATCTCGTCCAAGAACGCCTTCCAGTATTGGTCCTTCGGCGTGTGACCAGCCGACGGCACGCGCGATACGAATCCGGTGCCGAAAACGGCGTCACGACAGCATACTAGATCACGTCATCCGCCGTCCCCGTGATGCACTCTAAGAGAATGCCTTCTAGCGTCTCAACAGCGTACGAGATGGGCCGCGTCACCGTTTCCCTGTGATGGACTGCATCTCGTCTAAGAACGCCTTCCAGTATTGGTTCTTCGGCGTGTGACCAGCCGACGGCACGCGCGATACGAATCCGGTGCCGAAAACGGCGTCACGACAGCGTACTAGACCACGTCATCCGCCGTCCCCGTGATGCACTCCAAGAGAATGCCTTCTAGCGTCACAACAGCGTACGAGATGGGCCGCGTCACCGTTTCCCTGTGATGGACTGCATCTCGTCCAAGAACGCTTTCCAGTATTGGTCCTTCGGCGTGTAACCAGCCGACGGCACGCGCGGATACGAATCCGGTGCCGAGAACGGCGTCACGACAGCATACTGAGGCAGCCCCGACGCGTGCCTGCGGCCAGGTTGCGGCCCCCTCGGATACATGTCGTGCCGCGCTCGATGTGGGCTGGCGCGCGGTATTCCTTGGAGCTTCGCCATCACAGAGCTGGGATCGATGATGGGCATGAAGTCGGCCTGCGGGTGAAAAGTAAACAGAATCCAAGCTAGAGGGGGGGAAAACCAGCGCTCTTGTTAAGGATCAGCCACTTTGGCCGGATGGCCGGATAAACCAGACCCCCCCCCCTCCCCCCCCTCTACAGTGCAGTTGCCTTGGAGGCTGGGTGGTCAAATTCTCCAAGGTGAAATGGTCAAAATTCCCTGCCAAAAGTGGGCCCACAAAAATTTTCCAAAGCGTGGTATTTAGGGTATTTTGTTCTTCGCTTACACCACCGTGTGTTGTTTTCTCACTCAGGACTTTGACCTGTTGTGTTTGTGTGATTTGTCGTGTAGGGGATCCCTTCTGTTCTTTGTCGGGCAGCATCGTCGAGCATTTCCTTTCAAGCTGGCGCTTATGTAAAAAAAAATACTCGAGGGGCTGCCTTGTGCTTACTTCGAAGGAGGCTAGAGGGGGAGAAACAATACAACTACAAAATGGGTCTTTTTTGTTGAACGCTTACGCCCGCCACTAAACCCAGATTCACCTGTGTTTCGTGTGGGCTACAGCACATTTACCTCCTTTGATCTTTTGCAGCTGGCAGCCTCCTCAAGTATTTCCTACAAAGCAGGTGCTTATACAAAAAAAAAAAAAATTCTGACCGCCCACCGTGGTGACCACCTTAGAGTGTGACAGGTAGCGTCTCCCCCTCCACAGTGAAAATAGCCTGAGGGGGGGGGGTGGGTCAGCCGGCCGATGGATGGATGGATGGTTCTTAACAAGATGCCTGGGGGGAACATTTCCGGAGTTGGGGCTTGCACTGATAAACGAAGCAACGGACGATCAGCATCAACTGACCAAAGGTGATGGAAATGATAAGGCAAAAGTTTCTTGTTCTTCGCGTGTACAGGGTATAAACCGTACAGATGTACTATTAAGAAAACGATACACTACAAAGTGGGTCTTTTTTTGTTGAACGCTTACGCCCGCCACTAAACCCAGATTTACCTGTGTTTCGTGTGGGCTACAGCACATTTACCTCCTTTGGTCTATGCCCGCAACTGGCCTCCTACAAAGCAGGTGCTTATACGAAGAAATACTCGACGTTGCTGCTTCGACTCCGAATGGAAGGGAGGAAATATAGAGGTAAGGGGCAAATACAATACAAACACAATCTGATTTGTTCTTCGCTTACACCACCGTGTGTTGCTTTCTCACTCAGGACTTTGACCTGTTGTGTTTGTGTGATTTGTCGTGTCGGGGTAGACCCGCATGACCTCACGTCCGTTCAACACGTGGTTCGGTAGTTACAGCACTTGGGTTCCCTTCTGTTCTTTGTCGGGCAGCATCGTCGAGCATTTCCTTTCAAGCTGGCGCTTATTTAAAAAAACAGGGCGCGCTCGATCCAGATGGAGCCCCTGGGGACACACCTCATTGTTGGCCTGCATGCGTGGAGTGTGCGGTGCGGAGTAGTCACGTGGACGGTGCGCACCGGACAGAGGCGACTCGGACGGCGTCACTCTGATGGTCCTCATGTCCCCGGTAGGCAGCCCCGTGCGCCGCGGCAGAGGGTCGCCGTGGACCCTGGTCGACTCCTTGCGCGGGCTCGGCCCCGCCCGCGTGAGGGCGCTGTTCTTGGCCGGAGGGATCCACCCGGACGTCTGCGTCACCGCCGGCACGCCCCTGCCCTGCTGGCCCCGCTTCCGCCGTTGGGCTTCCGCCAGCGTCGCTCGCAGGTACGGTTCCATCGACGAGTCGCCGGCGGCCCTGCATGCGTGTGGGTGTGAATGAGTGTTCAGTTTCATGGCGCAAAGTAGGTAGCGTCTACGTCATTTTTAGCCTGCACGTAATACATTGAGGGGTAAGGTTGTTAACACAAAAAATGCTCGACGTAGCTGCTTTGACTCCGAATGGAAGGGAGGGAATATAGAGGCGGAGGGGCAAATACAATACAAACACGGCCTGGTTTTGTTCTTCGCTTACAACACCGTGTGTTGCTTTCTCAGGACTTTGACCTGTTGTGTTTGTGTGATTTGTCGTGTAGGTGTAGACCGGCATGACCTCACGTCCGTTCAACACGTGGTTCGGTAGTTGCGGCACTTGGCTCCCTTCGGTTCTTTGTCTGGCAGCAATCGTCGAGAATTTCCTTCCAAGCTGGCGCTTGTGTAAAAAAAAAGAAAGCAGAGGTGGGGGCGTACGGAGGCTCCGTGTCGTCGATAGGCGGCGGAGCCGCAGACGCCAGGGCAGCCACTGGCCAAGCCACCGGAAGGAGCCGGCCGGACGTGTGCCCGAGCCTGGGCGGCGACGGCGGCGGCGTCATCGGGCGGGTCTGCGTGACGGAGTCCGCGATGGTCTGCATCGGCTTCGCGTACGTCTCCGGGCCCGCCGGCGCCGCAGCGACCGGCGGCGGCCGGGCCGGCAGCTGCAGCGGCGCGTTCGGGTCGATGTCCAGCGCGACCGAGCCGACGTGCACCCGCCGCGAGACGCCGTGCGCCTGCTGCCAGTCCTCGCGCACAGGTCTGCCACTATACACACACACTATATATATAACATGTTGAAGGGGGGGGGGTCGAAGAATAACAGTTATTTAACACGCGTTTAGTTGTCCAAAAACACTACCACGGCACTTTCACCAAGAGTTTCCAACACGCTGCTTTTGGGTCCTCTGACTTCTTTCCGAAAGGCGGGATCCTTCGGGGGCGTGGGAGACTGTCAGCTTCTCCATCCAGCACTCGGCTCAAGATTTCTGTTTTCGTCTTGCGGTGTTGAATGCGGGATTTTCGGCCCCGTGCAACCGCTGAGTACTGTTTGATCCCGGTACTGTTCGGCTACCCGGAGCTTGTTTTAGTATTCGGCAAATCGATTCATAACCGAGGTGTTATTATAATCGACTCCTCCCTTTAGACGATGCCTTCAAGGTACCTGGTCTAAAAAGAAAGCAGGGCGTACGGAGGCTCTGTGTCGTCGATAGGCGACGGAGACGCGGACGCCAGGGCAGCCACCGGCCAAGCCACCGGAAGGAGCCGGCCGGACGTGTGCCCGAGCCTGGGCGTCGCCGGCGGCGGCGGGGTGGGCGGCGCCCTGGGAGGCGACGGCGGCGGCGTCATCGGGCGGGTCTGCGTGACGGAGTCCGCGATGGTCTGCATCGGCTTCGCGTACGTCTCCGGGCCCGCCGGCGCCGCAGCGACCGGCGGCGGCCGGGCCGGCAGCTGCAGTGGCGCGTTCGGGTCGATGTCCAGCGCGACCGAGCCGACGTGCACCCGCCGCGAGAGGCCGTGCGCCTGCTGCCAGTCCTCGCACAGGTCCTGCCACTCCCGCCGGGTGAACAGAATCGCGGGGTAGTGGACGTCTAACGACGACACCGCCCGCACGACGTGCGCAGGGTCTGCCTCCTCAACTTCCTCCACGTTGGCCTCAGCGCGTGCCTTGCTATACGTCCAGAATTCGTGGCTTGCCCGGAACACCCGCTCCTTGTACGGGCACGTTGCCGTGACGATGTGCGGAAACAGCACCGGGTACGACCGGATGAACTGCTGCAGCAGCTCCTGGTTGCAGTCGATCCCTTTCCCGTACTCTTCGACGCCCGCGTCTCCCGGCATCTGGTTCACGAAGTTGTCCCAGAAGTGCACGTCGCTCGAGAACTCGATTCCGGTCTCCCCCGCCTCTACGTTCGGCAGCTCATGGTCGTGAAGCGGCGTGATAAACGGCATCAGCGGCACCGACAGCGGGAAGGGGTCGACGAACTCCTTCGTGGTGTCGTTCGTGTACGTGAAGGAGTCGTCAGAGTCGGCTTCGCTCCCGACGATGATCGGTTCTGGCCCGTACTTCGCCACCAGCGCGCTGAACAGCTGCTCTTCCATGCCGGAATACTCGAGGAGAATCTCGTCGATTTCCTTGACACGATCCGGGTTGTAGTGGTGGTAAAACGCTGCGAGTCGATCGCGGAACCGCAGGTCCACACAAGGGGCCGGCTCCGGCCCGTACTTCATGACGAGGGTTTGGAGAAGCTCCTCTTCGAAGCCTCTCGCGTCCTTGAGCATCCGGTCTGCCACCACGAGCTTTTCCGGGTTGTAGTAGTTGTAGAAGCGGTGGAGGCGTTTTCGGTACTCTGCGGACCCGCTCTGCGGGGGAACGAGGGCGTCTATGTGGAAGCGGACGCTCAGGCAGTTGTACTGCTGGAGGTATCCGACGGTGTCGGCTAACGAGGCAGCCATGGCGCCCCCGCCCTTGTTGCCGCGGGGCTGCGCGACGATGCTGATGGCGTCGCTGCGGGTGAGGAACTGGTTGTACATCTCGTTCATCGCGCTGCCGGAGCCGCCGTTCGCGGTCGCGATCGCGCCGTGGTGCCGGGCGAGGACCCCCGACAGCACCTGCGCGAGCGTCTGCAGCGGCGGCGCGTCCGTCGCGCCCGCCACGAACTCGTACCCGCCGAAGGTCAGCAGGTACTGCAGCCCGCCCGCGTCGGCCGGCGGCGCCGCGCCCCACGACATCCTTGCTACCTGAAAATGCTCCCCCCCTCCCCACGCCCGCACTTCCCCTATATAGATGAAGGTGCACATCACAAAGCAACCACAAAACTTGTTTGTTTGTGTGTCTTTCGAGAGCTATAATTCACCTGAGAATCCGGGACTTTGTGAAGTCTCCGGGTGACCTTCGTCGTAAGTGGGTTCTTTTAAAACGTATTAGGAAGGTTGGGTGAAAGCTGATTACGTATTGTTCTTGATGAATTGCATTTGTTAAGACACAAGAATCTGTGGCGGTAATCTGCATCGCTGGCGGCGCGGTTATCTCTTCGCACGTGATGCGTCATGCGTTCATGCACGCTGTGCCCGCAAGGAAGTGTCAGCTTGGAACTGTTGCGAACAAGAGGAATCCAGCTGGTTAACTAAACCACAGCATTTCTCTTCATCACAGCGGCATGCCATGCTACTTTCGACCCAAGCTGCACGTTGTGGTTGACCGCTATGCTCTTGCCCCCGGAGAACAACGTTTTCTTCTTCTTCGGTTCGCGGTTGGAACGGGAGCGAAAAACGCAAAAGCATGCAGTAGAATATAAACACGAGGGGGCGGGGAGGGGAAATCAGAGCGATGGAAAAGTAACGGGAATGAGTTTGCATTTCTTTTTTTTTTTTTTTTTTTTTTTTGGAACAATTTTGCGGGAAAAGGGGGCGTGCAGGATGGGAGGGTGGGGGAACGAGGGCTGGATGTATCGAAAGCTGGAAGAAGCAGTCCCGCCGTCGGGTAGGACAAAGAGTCAGATCTAAGGAGCGCGATCCCAGAGGTGTGAGGACAGCTTTGACGTCTGTATCCGAGGAGATGCAGCTGCTGGTACTGTAGGATGTGTGGCCTATGCGTGTCCCGGCCGATCAGCAGATAAGGAAATGCATTCGCTGGAGGTAACAAATGAGCACGTGCGCTTGTCGGGGTCCACGTCGTGCCGTTCCCGGTGCCAGAAGAAAAATCAGGCACCGGGAACTTCCTGACGAGCACGCGACCCCGGTGAACATGGCCAAGATTCGGAGTTTGGCGTCGAAACCCCTGGCTTTTCAGAACGACCACACCCTACCAATCCCCAAACACCCCCTAAACGCGTTAGGGGCAGAAGCACGGATGCCTTAAGATGACGGACCGACACAGTGATACCCTCCATCCACATGCAAGAAGGTGGTAGGAAGATACGTATCCACGACGACGGAAGGACGGGCAGCAGACATTTGGACGCGGATGATTATGCGGATTGAGGTTGAGTAGATCGCTCCCGGAATGTCGTCGCAGGGTGTCGTCGAAAAGAAGTCAGGCAACCAGCGATTGGGCTGGCTGGGCAACAACCTGCACCAGACTGAAGGCTGTTCGTGTGTGCTCGTGATGGCGGAAAGGGGAGATTGCAAGAACGTGCTTGGAATGGGCACGTGCTCAACACCGCACTGGTCCCGTCTGCGCCGTGCTTCGGTCCTTTAAGCCACGGACGCAGAAGGCGGACCATCATCAGCGCGGAACCTGAGTGTCTGCAGACAGGACAGCGGTGTGAGTCTGGTTTTGTCAGGCGGCTGTTCGTAGCTCGTCACAGCCAGGACCACCCATGCTACTAGTGATGGCGAAAAGGGGAGGGGGTGCGTGAGTAGTGCATGCTCCAGCATGAAAATGCGGTAGACATGTCGGAAAGACAAAAAACGAACGTATGGCGCATGCCGGTGAGTGCTGTGTGTTGCGTGCCGAGAGATGAACCGCGGGGATGTCCTGCAAGAAACCCCGCATTGCTACCGTAAATGGGGGTTGATAGTGAAGGGTCAAATGTTCACTAACCCCAAAATCAGCCAAAAAAAAAAAAAAACCACTAATTTGACCGTTCAGTAGTTATAACGGGGTCCTCAGCGGGTAGCGTTCGGTTGCCAGTTCCTTTCAATTACACACCCAAAGTGGTTGTGAACAATTCCAGGGCTTGCGCCTCAGTATGCCAAGTGCACTCAGAAGGCCTGTTTCAATTAGCGAATCGTCAGATGTTCACTAATTCTGAGCTAAAAACTTCACTAATTTGACCGCTCGCTAATAAAACCCTCACAAATAAACCCCTTCACTAAGAATCCCACTTACGGTATGCACGCCATGTGCTTCTTGAACGAGAGGCCTTCGGCCCATCAATTTCGAGGAAAAGCGATAAGTGGTCGAATAGCATCCCAAGAGCGCGACGTTTTCAGTATCACTGGGTTTGGTTCAAGATCCGAACCGACCGCGAAGTGCGATGGGTCAATTCCCATTTTTTCGTTTCGTCGGACTTTCTCTTGCACATCTCATCCCGTTGAAAGAAAGAAAGGAAAGGAAAAACACGAACGTGACCGGCGTGCCGTTGTTGTGCGTTGTGTGTTTTAACATCGTGTGCTGTGCCTCAAGAAAGCTTATAGTGTGTGGCTGGGATGTGCCCACCATGCGTTTCTTGAACAAAGAAGCCTTTCGGCCCCATCAAAGCGATAGGTGGTGATACACGGCCGCGCGGCAGCTCGAGAGCGCGGAAGAACTCCTTTGGTGCCAGTCGGTGCTAGATCCGCGCACATGTAAGGCGGGCCATCGTCAGCGCGGAACTTGAGTGTCTGCAGGCAGGATAGCAGTGTGAGTCTGTTTATTTTATCAGGCGGCTGCGCGGACACGTAAGGCGGACCATCATCAGCGCGGTACCTGAGTGTCTGCAGACAGGACAGCGGTGTGAGTCTGGTTTGTCAGGCGGCTGCGCGGACACGTAAGGCGGGCCATCGTCAGCGCAGAACTTGAGTGTCTGCAGGCAGGATAGCAGTGTGAGTCTGGTTCATTTTATCAGGCGGCTGCGCGGACACGTACGGCGGACCATCATCAGCGCGGTACCTGAGTGTCTGCAGACAGGACAGCGGGGTGAGTCTGGTTTGTCAGGCTGCTGCGCGGACACGTAAGGCGGACCATCATCAGCGCGGTACCTGAGTGTCTGCAGACAGGACAGCGGTGTGAGTCTGGTTTGTCAGGCGGCTGCGCGGACACGTAAGGCGGGCCATCGTCAGCGCAGAACTTGAGTGTCTGCAGGCAGGATAGCAGTGTGAGTCTGGTTTATTTTATCAGGCGGCTGCGCGGACACGTACGGCGGACCATCATCAGCGCGGTACCTGAGTGTCTGCAGACAGGACAGCGGTGTGAGTCTGGTTTGTCAGGCTGCTGCGCGGACACGTAAGGCGGACCATCGTCAGCGCAGAACTTGAGTGTCTGCAGGCAGGATAGCAGTGTGAGTCTGGTTTATTTTATCAGGCGGCTGCGCGGACACGTTAGGCGGACCATCAGCGCGGTACCTGAGTGTCTGCAGACAGGACAGCGGTGTGAGTCTGGTTTGTCAGGCTGCTGCGCGGACACGTAAGGCGGACCATCGTCAGCGCGGAACCTGAGTGTCTGCAGACAGGACAGCGGTGTGAGTCTGGTTCGTCAGGCGGCTGTTCGTAGCTCGTCACAGCCAGGACCAGCACAGGCGAATCCGTCACGGGGAGAAGGCCCACTACAACCGCGTCTGAGCAATTAGTTAAAAAACTCAGGGGTCCCCGCCCTGATGGTGGGACTGCGACTCGCTAGGCAGCACTGATTCGTCTTCTCTTTACGGTGGCTGGTATGCTGCGAACCCCCCGTGGGGAAAATCGTAGTTTTTTTTAGTGTTCGGGCGGAGCACTGCCTCTCATGCACGGTTGATGCGGGCATCGACGATCTTGCGCGCGTTCACTCTTCTTTGGCGGGCTCGGCTGCTTCCTTCTGCTCCGCAGCGCCGTCGGCGGCGGGCTGCGTCGGCGGCCCTTCCGGCGCGGCGTCTTTTTCTCCCCCTTCTTCCGCAGCGGGCTCTTCCTTCGTCGCTTCGGCCTTTGCGTCCGCGCTCGCTTCTTCTTTTTCCGCCTCTTCCTTCGTTGCTTCCGCCTTTGCCTCTTCGTTTGTCGACACCGCCTTCTCCTCTTCCTTCGGCGCGTCGGCCTTCTTGGGTGCTTCCGCTGCCTCTGCCTCTCCGGCTTTCTTCGAATCGGCCTCTTCCGCCTCCTTGCCTGCGCCGTCCGCGGCCTCTTGCTTTTCGCCGGCATTCTTCGTGTCTTCCGCTTTTTTGCTCGGCTCTCCCTCCGGCGCGTCCTGCTTGGTCTGCGCAGGGAAGGGTGTAAAGTTGGTGCTGGCTTCGAGGAGGGAAGGAAAAAAAAGTTGAGGTATGGTTAACCCTTAAAAGTTCGCTTGAAATTGTCTCCGTGTGACACCGTTGTTAAATGGGTTCTCTTAGAGCGAAGAAAGGGCTCTATGGGTACGGGTTGTATATTTTACATAAGCGCCAGCTTGAAAGGAAATGCTCGACGATGCTGCCCGACAAAGAACAGAAGGGATCCCAAGTGCTGTAACTACCGAACCACGTGTTGAACGGACGTGAGGTCATGCGGGTCTACCCCTACACAAATCACACAAACACAACAGGTCAAAGTCCTGAGTGAGAAAACAACACACGGTGGTGTAAGCGAAGAACGAAGGGGGATGAAGTAGAGCAGGGAGGCCGCGGTGGAGTGGGTGAAGCAGGCGACGGGGCTCCAAGTTCCGCCCGCTTTCCATTTTCGGTGGTGTAAGCGAAGAACAAATCAGATTGTGTTTGTATTGTATTTGCCCCTTCCCTCTATATTTCCCCCCTTCCATTCGGAGTCGAAGCAGCTACGTCGAGTATTTTGGTGTACACTTTCGTTAGGGTTATGGCTAGCCAGGACGTGACCGACACTAAGGACTTTCCTTCGAGGAGTGTACGTTTTCCCCTCCTTCTTCCGCAGCGGGCTCTTCCTCCGTCCGCGCTCGCTTCTTCTTTTTCCGCCTCTTCCTTCGTTGCTTCCGCCTTCTCCTCTTCCTTCGGCGCGTCGGCCTTCTCGGCTGCTTCCGCTGCCTCTGCCCTCCGGCTTTCTTCGAATCGGCCTCTTCCGCCTCCTTGCCTGCGCCGTCCGCGGCCTCTTGCTTTTCGCCGGCATTCTGCGTGTCTTCCGCTTTTTTGCTCGGCTCTCCCTCCGGCGCGTCCTGCTTGGTCTGCGCAGGGAAGGGTGTAAAGTTGGTGCTGGCTTCGAGGAATGAGGAGGGAAGGAAAAAAAAGTTGAGGTATGGTTAACCCTTAAAAGTTCGCTTGAAATTCCGGAGTTTTAGGGTCTCCGTGTGACACCGTTGTTAAATGGGTTCTCTTAGAGCAAGAAAGGGCTACATGGGTACGGGTTGTATATTTGGTGTACACTTTCGTTATGGGTTGTGGCTAGCCAGGACGTGACCGACACTAAGGACATTCCTTCGGGGAGTGTACTTTTTCCCCTCCTTCTTCCGCAGCGGGCTCTTCCTCCATCGCTTCCGCCTTTGCGTCCGCGCTCGCTTCTTCTTTTTCCGCCTCTTCCTTCGTTGCTTCCGCCTTTGCCTCTTCCTTCGTTGGTTCCGCCTTTGCCTCTTTGCTTCCGCCTTTGCCTCTTCCTTCGTTGCTTCCGCCTTTGCCTCTTCCTTCGTTGGTTCCGCCTTTGCCTCTTCCTTCGTTGGTTCCGCCTTTGCCTCTTCCTTCGTTGCTTCCGCCTTTGCCTCTTCCTTCGTTGCTTCCGCCTTTGCCTCTTCCTTCGTTGGTTCCGCCTTTGCCTCTTCCTTCGTTGGTTCCGCCTTTGCCTCTTCCTTCGTTGCTTCCGCCTTTGCCTCTTCCTTCGTTGCTTCCGCCTTTGCCTCTTCCTTCGTTGGTTCCGCCTTTGCCTCTTCCTTCGTTGGTTCCGCCTTTGCCTCTTTGCTTCCGCCTTTGCCTCTTCCTTCGTTGCTTCCGCCTTTGCCTCTTCCTTCGTTGGTTCCGCCTTTGCCTCTTCCTTCGTTGGTTCCGCCTTTGCCTCTTCCTTCGTTGCTTCCGCCTTTGCCTCTTCCTTCGTTGCTTCCGCCTTTGCCTCTTCCTTCGTTGTTCCGCCTTTGCCTCTTCCTTCGTTGGTTCCGCCTTTGCCTCTTCCTTCGTTGGTTCCGCCTTTGCCTCTTCCTTCGTTGCTTCCGCCTTTGCCTCTTCCTTCGTTGGTTCCGCCTTTGCCTCTTCCTTCGTTGGTTCCGCCTTTGCCTCTTTGCTTCCGCCTTTGCCTCTTCCTTCGTTGCTTCCGCCTTTGCCTCTTCCTTCGTTGCTTCCGCCTTTGCCTCTTCCTTCGTTGTTCCGCCTTTGCCTCTTCCTTCGTTGGTTCCGCCTTTGCCTCTTCCTTCGTTGGTTCCGCCTTTGCCTCTTCCTTCGTTGGTTCCGCCTTTGCCTCTTCCTTCGTTGGTTCCGCCTTTGCCTCTTCCTTCGTTGGTTCCGCCTTTGCCTCTTCCTTCGTTGGTTCCGCCTTTGCCTCTTCCTTCGTTGCTTCCGCCTTTGCCTCTTCCTTCGTTGCTTCCGCCTTTGCCTCTTCCTTCGTTGGTTCCGCCTTTGCCTCTTCCTTCGTTGGTTCCGCCTTTGCCTCTTCCTTCGTTGGTTCCGCCTTTGCCTCTTCCTTCGTTGCTTCCGCCTTTGCCTCTTCCTTCGTTGGTTCCGCCTTTGCCTCTTCCTTCGTTGGTTCCGCCTTTGCCTCTTCCTTCGTTGGTTCCGCCTTTGCCTCTTTGCTTCCGCCTTTGCCTCTTCCTTCGTTGCTTCCGCCTTTGCCTCTTCCTTCGTTGTTCCGCCTTTGCCTCTTCCTTCGTTGGTTCCGCCTTTGCCTCTTCCTTCGTTGCTTCCGCCTTTGCCTCTTCCTTCGTTGGTTCCGCCTTTGCCTCTTCCTTCGTTGGTTCCGCCTTTGCCTCTTCCTTCGTTGCTTCCGCCTTTGCCTCTTCCTTCGTTGGTTCCGCCTTTGCCTCTTCCTTCGTTGGTTCCGCCTTTGCCTCTTTGCTTCCGCCTTTGCCTCTTCCTTCGTTGCTTCCGCCTTTGCCTCTTCCTTCGTTGTTCCGCCTTTGCCTCTTCCTTCGTTGGTTCCGCCTTTGCCTCTTCCTTCGTTGGTTCCGCCTTTGCCTCTTCCTTCGTTGGTTCCGCCTTTGCCTCTTCCTTCGTTGGTTCCGCCTTTGCCTCTTCCTTCGTTGCTTCCGCCTTTGCCTCTTCCTTCGTTGGTTCCGCCTTTGCCTCTTTGCTTCCGCCTTTGCCTCTTCCTTCGTTGCTTCCGCCTTTGCCTCTTCCTTCGTTGGTTCCGCCTTTGCCTCTTCCTTCGGCGTGTCGGTCTTCTCGGGTGACTCCGCTGCTTCTGCGGTTCTTCGAATCGGCTTATTCCGCCTCCTTGCCTGCGCCGCCGGCGGTCTCTTGCTTTTCGCCGGCGTTCTGCGCGCCTTCCGCTTTTTTGCTGGGCTCTCCCTCCGGCGCGTCCTGCTTGGTCTGCGCGGGAAAAATCTTAGTTTAATGTTTAGGCAGAGCACTGCCTCTCATGTGGTTGATGCTAGCATCAAGTCTTCTTCGAGGAAGATGTCGTCTAGGAAAGGGATGCAAAATAGAAAGAGGTAAAAAGGTGAGTGTACGGCTCCCAAAGTGGGGTATGAAACCTTGAGGGACTAGCCCCCTGTGTTTTTTTTCACCGCGGTGTTGTGTGAACCTCGTTCTTCGTCTCATGTTTCGCTCTTGAACGCAGACCAATCCTTAGAGCTCATCAGTGGGTCCTTTGGATGGGGATTTTCAGTCGGGGGAAAAATGTCTCTTGGGTTTGAAGAGCGCGTGGTGCTTGCACCACTGAGGCCCCCCGAATAAAGCCGGACATACATACGGTCGGATACGGAATAGGGTTAATACAAACAAAGAGAGGTCAGCCAGAGATTACAAGCGAGGCAAACCTTTTCGGCCTTCTCTCTTCCCTTCACGCCTCGGTAACGAGCCTGTGTGCGTGTTTAAGTTCAGGCCTTTGAGTGGGTAACGTCTGAATCGAATTATAGCCCACTTGTCACTTTCACCAGTCGGCTTTGATTTTGGGTCCTGTGACTCCTCTCCGAAGGGTGGGATCCTTCGGGGGACGGATAGAGCGTGGGTCGTTGTTGTTGGTGCTGGTTTTGAGGGATAAGGAAACGTTAGAAATCTTTTTGCGGATTTACGGATAGAGCGTGGGGGGCTGTCAGCTTCTCCATCCGGCGCTCGGCTCAAGACTTCTGTTTTCATCTTGCGGTGTTAGCTGCACGGGGGTTTTGGCCCCGTGCAACAGCTGAGAGTTTTCACAGGCGGCACATCTCACCCGAGGATGTGGCGTGCAATGAGCTTGGCCCGACTAGCTGTTCCAAACTCCTGGTCACCGGTCGTGGTCGGCAGTCGCCACTGAGTCCTCTTCCGAGACTCGCTCGCACGGGGAAGTGGCCTGGGTGCGTGTGTTCAGTTCGGGGACCCGGTCAGTGCTTGTGTCACACTGGTAGGAGCCTGCGGAAAGCCCTCCTGTCATATGACCGATCGATCCCTTCCGAACAGCCAGCCTAGAAGGGCTGGCTATTGAAACGGCTAAGCTATTCCTGATCTTAATCAGACCATGCCCAGGCCGGTTAACCTCGAAGGCTGCCTACTGAAACGGCTAAGCCAATGACCGGGTCTTGCTACCGGCTGATCAATTCCCTAACCTTTGCTGCCCAACACAGGAAAACCCACTACAAGCTTCGGGTCCCCTCACGCCACTGATCTTCGAACAAAGCGTGCTGTGAAAGTTGCGCTTCGCGTCTCCTTCGCCTATACCCCTGGATGGACCTAGGCACCGCCCCTGAGCACGTACCACGCAGCTTCTCAAAACCCGTACAATCCACGCGTCACGCATGTTTTTTTTTAGGCGTCTAACACATATGGAACCCAAGTCCTGCAGAGCGCAGTGGGTGGATTCACACGGCGGCGATGCGTATTTCCATGGACGATAGCGCTCTTGCTTTGGCCCACGTGTATGTGCCTCAGAACCTCCAGGTTGTCGAGCGCAGGAGAATGACTGAACTCGTGGGGGGATGCATCTCGCGATCGGTGTTCGAACTGACGCGGGCATTAGCCTTTGGCTGCGCAGCCGTATCACGACGCTTTGAACGAGGGGGCTTGACCCCCCTCTTCTCGCAGATGAGTAGCGGTCACAGTACCTGTCATGAACCTTGACGGGCATGCAATACGGCACCTGCTTGATAATCTTCTTTCTCAGCAGTTTACGTCCAAGAAAATGGCACGTGCTGTTCGCGTGCTGAAAATGGGATGGCGGCAAGTGCTAACATGACCGTAGAAGACACAATCTCACAATCGACACGTCTTGTATTCGGAACGTGGGGGTTTGTGTCTTTGTGTTTAAGACGTGCCTTTGCAAAAACTTCTTTTCGTGTTCACCAGAATGCTGTGCGTTTTGCCTGGGCAAAAACTAAGTCAGTGTTCACGTTATGCAGTGCCCCTACGGACTGCCCGTGCAGGGGAATCACTGGGCTGCTGGGGGGAGGTGATGTATCTCGCGATCGGTGTTCGAACTGACGCAGGCATTAGCCTTCGGCTGCGCAGCCGTATCACGACGCTTTGAACGAGGGGGCTTGACCCCCCTCTTCTCGCAGATGAGTAGCGGTCACAGTACCTGTCATGAACCTTGACGGGCATGTAATACGGCACCTGCTTGATAATCTTCTTTCTCAGCAGTTTACGTCCAAAAAAATGGCACGTGCTGTTCGCGTGCTGAAAATGGGACGGTATCATGTGTTTACATGACCGTAGATGGAGTACTTTGTGAAGGGTCCCTGCACGACTCCACAATCGACACGCCTTGTATTCGGAACGTGGAAGTTTATGACGTGTCTTTGTGTTTAAGACGTGCCTTTGCAAAAGATCCTTTTCATGTTTTCACCAGAGTGCTGTGCTTTCTTGGGCAAAAACTAAGCCAGTGTTCGCGTTTTTATTGTGTGTTAACCCCTGAGGTTGGCCGATCGCAGGAGAATCACTGGACTGTTGGGGGGCGGGGATGCATCTCGCGATCGGTGTTCGAACTGACGCAGGCATTAGCCTTCGGCTGCGCAGCCGTATCACGACGCTTTGAACGAGGGGGTTTGACCCCCCTCTTCTCGCAGATGAGTAGCGGTCACAGTACCTGTCATGAACCTTGACGGGCATGCAATACGGCACCTGCTTGATAATCTTCTTTCTCAGCAGTTTACGTCCAAAAAAAAATGGCACGTGTTGTTCGCGTGCTGAAAATGGGATGTCATCATGTATTTACATGACCGTAGATGGGTACTTTGTGAAGGGTCCCTGCACGACTCCACAATCGACACGCCTTGTATTCGGAACGTGGAGGTTTATGACGTGTCTTTGTGTTTAAGACGTACCTTTGCAATAGATCCTTTTCATGTTTCCACCAGAATGTGTTTTCGCTGGGGCAAAAACTAGAGCCAAGTGTTCGCGATTTTAGAGTTAAAGTTCGCTTGAAATTCCTTTTTAGCGTTTATTGTGGTTTAGAACTTTTTATTGTGATTAACAGGTTAGCCCATCGCAGGAGAAACACTGGCTGTTGGGGGGCGGGGATGCATCTCGCGATCGGTGTTCGAACTGACGCAGGCATTAGCCTTTGGCTGCGCAGCCGTATCACGACGCTTTGAACGAGGGGGCTTGACCCCCCTCTTCTCGCAGATGAGTAGCGGTCACAGTACCTGTCATGAACCTTGACGGGCATGCAATACGGCACCTGCTTGGCAGCGCTCTTTCTGAGCGTTTTACAACCCGTGCTGGAGTTCGGACACTTCGACGTAGCTGCTTTGACTCCGAATGGAAGGTAGCAAATATGGAGGTAGATGGGGCAAATACAATACAAACACAACCTGATTTGTTCTTCGCTTGTACCACCGTGTGTTGTTTTCTCACTCACGACTTTGACCTGTTGTGCCTGTTGTGTGTCTTGTCGTGTAGGGGTAGACCCGCATGACCTTCCGTTCAACACGTCGGTAGTTACAGCACTTGGGATCCCTTCGGTTCTTTGTCTGGCAGGTTTTGGCGAGCACTTCTTTCCAAGCCTGGCGTTTTTCTCGGGAGTGACGGGGGTGACAGCTGGCAGCCTCCTCAAGTATTTCCTACAAAGCAGGTGCTAAATACAAAGAGAAGAAGAAGAAGAAGAAGAAAAAGAAAAAAGAGAAAAGAAAAAGAAAAAGGCCGTTCCTGGTCCAGGAACGTGACGGTCAACCACAGCTTGCAAAGCTTGAGTCGGAGGCAGCACAGTGCCACAACCCCGTCCGCTTTGCCCTGTGGCTGACCGTCTCGACGAGCTTGTGTTCAGCGCAAGCGCCAAGCCCCAAGGTGCGCCACGCCTTGATGCTTTAGTTTGGGAAATCGGTAGCCACTTGACCCGTAGGCCCGTGGCTCTGCAGTACCGCCGAACACGTGAAGCTTGGCTCCCGTGTAGCAGGCTTTCCCTGGTACCAGGTGCTGAATGCAAAAAGATAACAAATACTGTCTCCAGGGAAGCAGAAATTGGTAGTCGCAAAAAAAAAGAATAGTTGAGTTGCAGCTCTTGACAAAGATAGATGGAAAAAAGAAGGTGTTTTTATTCTTCGCTTTTTCTCACGAACGGGGGGGGGTCGGTCCTGCTTTTGGCTTTGTAGGTTCTCCCGACTCCCCAATTCGTGGTCAGCACAAACTCAAGAGGTCTAGTCAACTATTCCCTGCAGTATTGGCATACTTTCAAAAAGAAAACGGTTCTCGATGAAGGAATCAGACCTGAATCTTGACCAGGCTCTCCTTGTCCTCCTTGCTCCAGGTGCTGAGGTCGACGACTTCTTCCCCGCCCTCCGCCTTCCCGTCATCGCCGGCGGGTGCCACTGCCGCCGCTGCTTCTGCGGCGGGCGGTTCTCCTTTCTCTTTCGCCTCAGCCGCTGGCTGGCTGTCCTTCAGCTTCGCCACTTCTCCACGAGCCTTGACGCCACGGTACTGCGCCTGAAAGGATGTGGTGATTTTAGAGTTAAAGTTCGCTTGAGAACCCGGTATTCTAGAGTCTCCGGGTGGCCTTTGTTGAATGGGTTCTCTTCGAGCAAGTGAGGGTTGTGGGTGCGGGGTTTTACCGTGGATTAGAAGGCCGGTATTTTGAAGTCTCCGGTTGACCGAAGTGAGTCTTGGGTAGGGGGGTTGAAAGAGTTGGGTACAGTGAAAGAATGCAGTTTTTTTGGAGTTGTGAGAATCCGGGGTTTCAGAATCTCCGGCCTTCGTCAAATGGGTTATTTTGAAGCATATATGGGTAAATGCCAAAACCCCCCACCCCCCTTTGCACTTCATCAGCCAAAAAAAAAAAATGTTAGTCAACCCCGGGTATTGCTGGGCCCAGGATCACCCCCAAAACAACTTCTAAGTGTTATTTCTCACCAGATGGGCCCCGTGCCGAGCTCACAAACCCACACCAATGGGGTGTGCGGTACCTGGCTAGGTTCCCTTGTAGCCCGCAGGAAAGGGCACTCCAGTTAAACTGGGTATGATACTGCTCGAAGCTTCGACGCGGGCTTCTGGCGCGGCCCTCCTCGATGTGGAAGTGCAATTGGAAGTTTGCCGATGCTAATCGTGGGCCGATGAATCCGAGAGTACGTGACGCATTCATCTAGACTGAGATTGGGGGGGGCTTCTTTAGTGCATGCTTTGCTTGCTTCGCAGCCAGTTTCACAACCGGGCTCGCTTTCATTGTCATGTTAGACTGTTCCTCGAGTTTAAAAGCGGGTATTTGTAAGATTGATTGACGTGCGAGAGGAGTGGAGTCTTTTGTAAGTTAAGTCAGGAGTCTTGGCATGCATGAATGGGTGGGTCGCTGTTGTTGGTGCTTCTTTTTTGCGGTGGCCTCCGCTGGTCTGGTAGTTCGTGCTACCTCCATTCTTTTACACTCGTTCTGTTCTCTACTCACTACTGTACGTACTCTTTCACTCTTTCATTCTCTTTGGCTAGCAAAAAGACTCCTGTGACCGACACCACGAACACATTCGCAATGAATGTGGCCCTCGGCCGCCACATGTTGAGCATTGAGTTCTTTTGAGTACATGAACCACATGGATTAGCATGCACGGCTTCTTGCACAGCATGTTGAGCAGGGGTCGCCATGTAGCCCGTATCGGCATGAATGGGTGGGCGGGCAAGTTTACAGGTTCTCATTAACTTGAGTCACTCTTGGTTTCCTGTTTAGATGTACCCGTGCTTTTGCGCAGTGTCACTTGCAGATGTGCTTCTGTGCATTTGCATTTAGAGTTAAAGTTCTCGCACTTTAGAGTCTTCGGGTGACCTTCGTTGAATGGGTTCTTTTAAAGCTAATACGTACCGAGGGGGTTGGGGCATCCACGGCTTCTTTCGTGTACACAATACGTGCTTGCTTTGGCAAGCCAGGTTCGTAACAATTTATGACCAACACCAACATCTCGCCAGATTCGGGGAGTATTATTGAGTCCTCCACTTACTTTTCTAGACTGTTTCTTGTAGTAAGCGGTCGGTTTTTTGAAGTCTCAGTTTGACTTGTGCACTCACGTTTGATACACGTTTGACATAAATTTTGCAAACGCAAACGTTTGTCAAACGTTCAACGTTTGCCATGATCACTGCACCACGTACTTGTCATGCGTATGACAAGTACAATGACAAGTACAATGCATGAAGTATATAGGTACTTGTCATATGACAAGTACATACGTATTCTAGTCTCGCATACAATTGGCTGAGAAAAGTATGTATACAACCCAATACTCGCAAAAAGTAATAGTTCAAGCGACAACTGACTGATCAAGCTCTGTGGCAGAAGAAACAAAGACGGAAAGCTCTCCCAGTCCCTGCACCTAGGTCCCAAAAGGGTTTGTGCGAGATGGCTATGTTCTGCGGTGCCAATGGAAGCGGGGGGGGGGGGGGGTTTCCTTTTGTGCTGTTAGAGCAGAGCCTGGGAGGTGTATGAGCAATCCGTTTCGATCTTGCTCTTCTGTTTACGGTCACCGTTAGATGTGTGCCTTCTTGCTTTTCTTCTGTTTCCTGTCACTGTTAGATGGATGCGCATCCGTACAACTGCGGGCTCGACGCACTGAGGGAGCCCTGTTTTCGGTATGAAGGAGGTATGATGGATACCTGGATTTTTATGATCTTCTGGCGGTCCTCTTGGTCGAGTGTAGAGAGGTCGATCACCTCGGGTTCGGCATCTTTGCTGGCGCCGGCGGCGTCGGTTGCGGCGTCGGGTTTCTCGCCGCTTGACGCGACTTTTTCCTGTGTTGGGTTGAGCGGTTTTGTGCTTCCTGTTTCCGACGATCCCGTGCGGGCGTACAGATTGGTGTTTTTCGAAAGCGCTCGGACTCTGTCTCGGAGGTTTGCACAAACGCCGGACTGGGTAAAAAGGTTCGGGTTTTCACAAAACGCCGGACTGGGTAAAAAGGTTCGGGTTTGCACAAAACGCCGGACTGGGTAAAAAGGTTCGGGTTTGCACAAAACGCCGGACTGGGTAAAAAGGTTCGGTTTTCACAAACGCCGGACTGGGTAAAAAGGTTCGGGTTTGCACAAAACGCCGGACTGGGTAAAAAGGTTCGGTTTTCACAAACGCCGGACTGGGTAAAAAGGTTCGGGTTTGCACAAAACGCCGGGCTGCGCAACAAGGTTTCCTTTAGACTCGCTAAGGGTGGGTCCTAGCACCGATGTACTTTGGTGTACGTTGTCGTTATGGGTTGTGGCTAGCCCTATTCGGCACTGTTTGTGACCGACAACGACTACTTTTTTCGAGTGAAAGTTAGGTGCCAGGGAAAGCCTGCTACACGGGAGCCAAGCTTCACGTGTTCGGCGGTACTGCAGAGCCACGGGCCTACGGGTCAAGTGGCTACCGATTTCCCAAACTAAAGCATCAAGGCGTGGCGCACCTTGGGGCTTGGCGCTTGCGCTGAACACAAGCTCGTCGAGACGTTCAGCCACAGGGCAGAGCGGACGGGGTTGTAGCACTGTGCTGCCTCCGACTCAAGCTTTGCAAGCTGTGGTTGACCGTCACGTTCCTGGACCAGGAGCGGCCTTTTTAGAGTGAAAGTTTTTCTTTCTCTTTTTCTTTTTCTTCTTCTTCTTCTCGAGTGAAAGTTCGCGAGGACACCTTCATTATGAGTAAGTGGCTAGCCACGCCCGGCACTGTTTGTGACCGACACCACGTACTGTTTTAGAGATATAGTTCGCTTGAGAATCCGGGATTTAGAGTCTCCGAGTGGACATCGTCGAATGGGTTATTGGAAAGTAATTAATACGTACTGGGTGGGTTTGGGGGGGCATGCATGGCTTCTTTCGTGTGCTCTTTACTTTACTTGCTTACTTTGGCAAGTCAGGTTCGTAACCATTTGTGACCGACATCGCGTACTGTTTTAGAGTTATAGTTCGCTTGAGAATCCGGGATTTTAGAGTCTCCGAGTGACCTTCGTCGAATGGGATATTGGAAAGTAATTAATACGTACTGGGTGGGTTTGGGGGGGCATGCATGGCTTCTTTCGTGTGCACTTCACTTTACTTGCTTACTTTGGCAGGTCAGGTTCGTAACCATTTGTGACCGACACCAAGATCTCACCATAGATTAGGGGGTGTGTTCTTACAAGTTTTGACGAGAATGAATATTTGCTCGGACAACTTTCACTATGAGTTTTTCCCTGCTGTGCATTAGCTTGGTCGCCGGCCTTTTTTTTTTCCAAATTTGGACCGCTGACGGTTTTTTGCGTCCTCAATCAGGAAAGGACTCAACACAGCGCGACGCGACGATCTTCACGACAATGCTGGGCCCTGGGTGCCTCGGATTGCACTTTGGCGGGGGCCTGGGTGATGGTGCAGTGCCTTTTTTTTAGACTGTTTCTTGTAGTAAGCGGTCGGTTTTTTGGAAGTCTCCGTTTGACTTGTGAGGCGGGAGGGCAAGGGGGGGGGGTTTCCTTTTGTGCTGTTAGAGCAGGGCCTGGGCAGTGTGTTTTCATTCCTTTTCGTACTTTGTGTCGCTTTTACTTTCCTGTTTACTGTCACATGTGGTTGCGCATCCGTGTAACTTCGTTTTTAGCGTTGGCAAAGGAGATAGATGTGTGTGGTACTCATCAGCATGCCAGTGACTCTCATACTACCAGCATGTCACCAGCCTCCCACTTCTAGACCTTCAGGCAGGGCATACGCTCCATTTTCGGCCTCAGAGAAAATACTTGTGGTCTACATGGGCGCTTGAGGTTCGAGGGAAAATACTCGACGTAGCTGCTTCGACTCCGAATGGAAGGGGGGAAATATATCACAGCATTACTTCTCCAACCACAAGGGAGAGCTCACCCCGAACTGCTGCCCGTTGTGTTATGAAAGGTTACCATCGCAAACAGCCCGCGACAAGCACGTCCGTGAAGTGCACAACGCGCAGTGAAAGACCTGAACAGGGTCTTGCTTTCGAATGTTTTGCTCACAAATGTCGTATCGGTGCGCTTTCCCCTTTTCTTTTTTCCACGTTTCCGGTCGCTACTCACTGGAATCTACTAGAACTTGAACGTTACAGCTTACGGCTGTATGCTGTAGCATACAGGCTGTATGCTGTAGCATACAGGCTGTATGCTAGGAGCATACAGGAACCCCTGTAAGTCCACCGCATAGCTATTTGGGCTGTTCCGCATACTTTCGGGTCGTTCCGCATACTTGCGCATAGTTGCGCATAGTTGCGCATAGTTGTTTTGGGCTGTTCCGCATACTTTCGGGTCGTTCCGCATAGTTGCGCATAGTTGCGCATAGTTGTTTTGGGCTGTTCCGCATACTTTCGGGTCGTTCCGCATAGTTGCGCATAGTTGCGCATAGTTGTTTTGGGCTGTTCCGCATACTTTCGGGTCGTTCCGCATAGTTGCGCATAGTTGCGCATAGTTGTTTTGGGCTGTTCCGCATACTTTCGGGTCGTTCCGCATAGTTGCGCATAGTTGCGCATAGTTGTTTTGGGCTGTTCCTTTTGGGTTGTTCCGCATACTTTCGGGTCGTTCCGCATACTTGCGCATAGTTGCGCATAGTTGTTTTGGGCTGTTCCGCATACTTTCGGGTCGTTCCGCATACTTGCGCATAGTTGTTTTGGGCTGTTCCGCATACTTTCGGGTCGTTCCGCATAGTTGCGCATAGTTGCGCATAGTTGTTTTGGGCTGTTCCTTTTGGGTTGTTCCGCATACTTTCGGGTCGTTCCGCATACTTGCGCATAGTTGCGCATAGTTGTTTTGGGCTGTTCCGCATACTTTCGGGTCGTTCCGCATAGTTGCGCATAGTTGCGCATAGTTGTTTTGGGCTGTTCCTTTTGGGTTGTTCCGCATACTTTCGGGTCGTTCCGCATACTTGCGCATAGTTGCGCATAGTTGTTTTGGGCTGTTCCGCATACTTTCGGGTCGTTCCGCATAGTTGCGCATAGTTGCGCATGGTTGCGCCCACCACAAAAACCTCAAAAAAAAACCGCTGCGCGGGGCCAAGAAAAACTCCAGTATAAAAGCCCTCAAAAAAATCTCCCCCGCTGCGCGGGGAAAAAATGGGTAGGTTAGAAAACAAATTCTCTGGATTTCTGGGGGGGGGGGTGGGTACCCCCCCCCCCCCCCCCCCCCCCATTTTCGACGGACAATGTCCGTCGGTATTCCAAAAACGTCGTCCCTATGGCGCTTTCTTTTGTTGAACTCACCTGCTTTGGTAAGTTTCATGTAGTACGCTGCCAACTACTAATTTTTAGTACCAACAATGCATTGTTAACACAAAAAAGCCTATCCCCCATATGTGCGGCGGGCAAAAAGAATTAGCCTCACCAAATATGGACTGACAGTCCAAATGTGGATATAGAAGCTAATCCCCTGGTTGTGCGCCTTGTTCTTCGTCGCGGAGTGAAGGAACAAGACAACGAAAATACCTCTTCCTTCGTCTTCTCCTCGCCCGGAGACGACTTAGCAAGGTGCTCCTGCAGCTTCTGCACCACGAAGTCGAACGGAGCGCTCGGCTTCTCCTCGAGCAGCTCCCTGACCGCGGCGTCGAGGATGATCGCGACGTCGTGCTTCCGCAGGTACGCCTTCTGCTCTTCTGTGGCCATGGTGCCGATCTTCTAAAACGGGCGGGGTTTCTTCCCGGACGGCAGGCACGCACGAAACAACGAAGGTCGGACCCCGGCTGAAGCGCGGGAAGAGCGTCCGGACGAGAGGAGCGCGCGGGGCTCTGTTGAGCTGAGATACGTTTCCTCCTTTTCGCGGGTCGGCCAATTTTTCAGAGTTTCAAAATGTTTTTTTGTGGGTGCGTGTTTCTCTGCCTTTTGCGGTGGCGGAATGCTGCTTCTTACTCTGAGTGTGGTAGAGTATGTTGGTGTGTTGAATTCCACGGCTCAAAGCGGGTATCGTCTGAAGCGAAAGATAGGGCAGTTGGTACGTTGTCACTTTCACCAGCTTGAGCTTGCCGACACGCTGTTTTGGGGGCCTACAACCCCTTTCCGAAGGGTGGGTTGAGCGGGATCATTTGGGGGGGGCTTTAGACCTCTGTTTTCGTCTTGCGGTGCTAGCTGTCGGCTCTGTGTCTCGGGACAGGCGGCACATCTTAACCGAGGATGTGGCAAACTCTCCCAGTGCACTGATGAATGAGCTTGGTCTGTGCCCCAAACTCCTGGGTGCAAGCACCAAGCATGGTCGGCGGACGGCTGGATCGCAGCTTCGAGTCCTGTACCAAGTTTCACTCTCAGTGCGTCTGCAGGAAGGACAGCCTAACGACAAGGCATGTCGGGACAACTTTTTACGCAGCCGAGTTCTTACGACACGGGACAGCCCTGTCCCCGTGTGCCCTACGTTCGCTGCATAGATTTTGGTCCTTCACACGAAACGAGAGAGAGAGCTCCAGCAGAAAAGGTTGAGGAGGGTGACTGAGTGTGAAACAGCCGAAACCAAGCAACAGTCGACAACAATGTACGCACCGATACTCCACCCGCGTGTGCGCTTAAAGGGTGTCCCTGTTGCCGAAAGTCACCCCGGAGACTCCAATACCCCGGAGATTCAAGAGAAGTTTCACACATGAGAGAGTGTTGTGCAGGTGTCTTTGTTTCCGGTGTTCATTCTTTTGTGCGAATCGGGGTTCTTGTCTATCAGTACGGAGTCGGACCGGCTTACTAACCGATCACCCTCTACGAATGCTGGTGGACCACAGAAAGCCGAAACGGAATTGGAATCGAACAGTGTTCGAGAGTGACAATTGGTTGCCTGGCGGGGCCGTCAGATGCTGCAACAGGTTCTCCGGGCAATTCAAGGCTTTTACCCGAGTCCACATCTGAGGATGGCAGCAGGTACGCACTTTGCCCAATAGCAACACTGCTGAGGCAGCGAACAGAAATAGCCTCGACGTACTTAGTACGTTTAGAATAGTACACACTTGTGCTGGGTACACTTTCACATTAACGTTAGTTAACCACGCGTGTGACAGGTATGTTTGTATTGAGGGGTCGTCCCTCCGACCGTCTGCATCTTCTACTGCTCCTTCTTCCGCTTCTTCTTCTTCATTTCCTGTTCAGCATCACATGTCAAGAATTCAAAATCCGTACGGCAAAGTGGACATTTCTGGTTGCTCTCGTCCCCGGCGAGCAATCGGCCGCAATCAACGTGCACAGTGTGGCTGCACGCGCGATTGCCGAATCCGGTTCGGGCGGCGGCAGCGGCAGGTTCAAGGCAGATGCAGCATTCACCGTCGTCTCTGTCATCTCTGCGGCGGATTCGATTGCCAGGCGCCGCAGGGTGTTCTCGGTGTGCCTTGGACCTCAGCTCGAGTTTCAGAGCATCTATTGTATCCCGCATATTGTAGTTGCTGGCCAGCGCTTTGGCCACCTTCTCTTTGGCTGCTTTGCACTCGGACACGGCTGCATCCCGCTCCTTCTGTAGAAGAGTCACCCGCGAGCAGCTCCGGGCTAATTGACGCTTGACCGTTTGACACTCTGGCTGTGGGCATGCTTGTGCTTGCACCCGTGGCATCGCTCTGCGAGAGCTTTTGCGAGAAGAGGTCCTTTCCCTTGTGTGAAGCTTTGCTTCGGGCGATCTCGCCGCAGTGTTTCCTTTTGTGCGACAAATTCCTTTGAGCTATCACGCAGCTCGGATGCTTCTCCTGCGTAATAATTTTGAAGAGGTGATCAGCTGTCTCGGAGGTTCTCTGAGCTACCCCAGTTAACTGCTTCTCCCGCTCGAAGATTGCAAAGTTGGGTGAACAGCTCAGTGCTTCCTTCTGTGCGAAGATTTCCTCCTAGTTATCGCCAGTTGGGTGCTTCTTCTGCTTACGAACTTTGATTTGGGTGACCAGCGGTCTCGGAAGTTCTTTGAGCTACCCAGTTTTCTGCTTCTCCTGCTCCAAGATTTCGAAGTTGGGTGATCAGCTCAGTGCTTACTTCTGCGAAGATTTCCTCCTAGCTATCGCCAGGTGGGTGCTTCTCCTGCTTACGAACTTTGATTTGGGTGGCCAGCGGTCTCGGAAGTTCTTTGAGCTACCCAGTTAACTTCTCCCGCTCGAGGATTTCAAAGTTGGGTGATCAGCTCAGTGCTTCCTTCTGTGCGAAGATATCCTCCTAGCTATCGCCAGCTGGGTGCTTCTCCTGTGTAAGAACTTTGATTTGGGTGACCAGCGGTCTCGGAAGTTCTCTGAGCTACCCAGTTAAGTGCTTTCTCTTGCGTGGAGATTGGACTTAGCGATCAGCCGGCTCAGTGCTTCCTTCTGTGCGAAGATTTCCCTTGAGCTGCCACCCAGCCGGTAGCTATTCCTGCGTGAGGACTAAATTTTGGGTGTTCAACCTGCTTGAGGACGGAAGTTGGGTGATCCGCCGGTTCAGTGCTTCCTTCTGTGCGAAGATATCTCTTGAGCTGCCACCCAGCCGGTAGCTTTTCCTGCATGAGGACTAACTTTTGGGTTCTCAACCTGCTGGACTGAAGTTGGGTAATCCACCGACTCAGTGCTTCCTTCTGTGCGAAGATTTCCCTTGAGCTGCCACCCAGCCGGTAGCTATTCCTACGTGAGGACTAAATTTTGGGTGCTCAACCTGCCTGAGGACTGAAGTTGGGTAATCCACCGACTCAGTGTTCCTTCTGTGCGAAGATTTCCCTTGAGCTGCCACCCAGCCGGTAGCTTTTCCTGCGTGAGGACTAAATTTTGGGTGCTGAACCTGCTTGAGGACTGAAGTTGGGTAATCCGCCGGCTCAGTGCTTCCGTGTCGAGATATCCGTCGCGCTATAGTTTGCGGGCACTAACATAACAAGGAAAGGACGGGAGAAATCGAAAGCCGGTATGTTGGTAGCTGAAGGAAACGGCAGAACACTCAATTCGCATGCATACCAGAAATGCAACACGTGGGCGACGTGGTGGAGGGGGAGTAAGTGAGCAGGGTTAATCATACTTCTAGTCGCCAGGAGCAACACGGCTCATGCTGCCAGACGCGTCGTTGGCTATCGTTATTTTTTATTTATTTTTTTGAAAAATTGCTGAAAACTTGCGTATCGTTATTTTTTTTGTATAAGCACCTGCTTTGTAGGAAATGCTTGAGGAGACTGCCAGTTGCGATAGATCAAAGGAGGTAAATGTGCTGTAGCCCACACGAAACACAGGTAAATCTGGGTTTAGTGGCGGGCGTAAGCGTTCAACAAAAAATACCCACTTTGTGTGTGTGTAGTTGTATTGTTTTCTCCCTCTAGCCTCCTTCGAAATGAACACAAGGCAGTCCCTCGAGTATTTCTTTTGAAAAAATGCTGAAAACTTGCGAAGTGCATTTCCCTGGCAAAAAAGTCCGATGAAATTGTTTGCCCTACAGGGGACTAGTCCCCATTGGGCACAGTTTTCATTGGGAAGTACTGGGAAATGCACCTTGCAACTTTTTTGCAAATACTTACCAGGAATTGTAATGCAAAACAGGGACCAGTCCCCGTTGGGCACATTGCACATTGGGACTCCCCTAAGGCACTTTCCCTTTTATTGTCGCGGTCAACTCTTCGTCTCAGACGGTAGTGATGGCGCAAGCCCTGCGCAGCTCCCTGTGTTACAAGACATGACATCTTCATACTATCTTTTGGCGAGTCTTTCTTCCTGGACGACTCGTCTGCGATGGGTAAGTTCGGACGATACGCAGAGCCACTCCGAGTAAGATCTGCATCTGGTACGCTCCGAAACTGAGGAATCCAGGTCTTCGACAGAGATGCTTCCTCTGAAACTTTTCTCTGTACGTAGTGTACGTGAGAGTTCTTCTTCGAAGACGTTTCCTGCGCGGTCGTCGAGGTTGACTAATCGAAAATAAAAGACTACTTAGTTCTCTGTCATTCGCATTCAGTACGAGCTTAAAGTCTTCTTTCTTTTTGTTGTTTGAGCTCGAGTTCCCAGTACTATCTGCTAGTGGTAGCCGCGACCCACTTGTTATGGAAACAACAAGTGACACAACGTGTGATCACATCTTTTTTACTGTGGGGCTGGTGGTAGGACAGGGCTACCTACGAGAAATCGTAGTTTTTTTGCGCTTACCGGCACCACCGCGCACGGTGGTTTTCTGATGAGACTTGGTGCCATTCAGAACGGTCTTCAGAGCGTAGGTTCGCTAGAAACTCTGGGCGTTTGCAGTCTCCGTGTAACGTTGTCTTCGGCTGCGGTTTCGACCATTTTCAGCGTCTTGGGTGATTATCTGTCCAGAACAGGCTGCTAGACGCGTCACCCCATAGTGGAACTTTACACGAAATCACACGTTGTCGTTTCACATGTTATTATGTTAGCATGTGAGACCTCAGAACAAGTGGTTATTGCTTCCCGGGCAAGTGTCGCTTTTCCTCCTTCCGCAAAGCTACTACGCTGGCTCCCGAGCAGTGTGAGCAAAAAAGCTTGAAGCTTGAAAGTAGAAAAGGTGTGCTGGCAGGTTGCAAGCAGTCATGCGCTCGAAGCTTTTGGACGACCAGAATGGGTCCAGCTTTGCATCGTGAGACGGTGCTGCTGACGGGGGGGAAATCGAAGTTTAGTAGTTGGGCAGAATCCTGCCTCTCGTCCAAAGCCCGAAACTCGCCAGTGGCCCTTCGCATGGGAATTTCGGCCCTGTTCCGAATGGGAACGCACCTTTCTATTATCCTATATTCTAGCATCCTTCCTTTACTATAGCATTGAAACGCCTACCTGACACCTGAGTTCAGGGCCGGACGGACAAGAATTAACAAAAGCCCCAGGGGTGGTAGAAGTCTCCACGCGAGCCACTCATGATGAATGACAAGAATACTCGCAAGTTATGCTCGATAACATGTGCCATTGGCGTGAGATCTTAAGGTTTTCAACTCTATCTCACCACCAACGTTTTCACCTGAGTGTTGTCCATGACTGAAACCTCATTGGTACCCCCCGAAACCCCCGTATTGCGTAGTTCCTGCGTATAAGTCGATCTTTGAGTGCGTGAGCCCCTCCGAAGAAAGGTCCATCACACTAGTTCCAAGCTACTTAGCCCGGGTCTCTGGGTCGCGTCCCCCTCCTTCTTTTGGTCGCCTGGTCCTGCGTCTTGTTGGTCCGTCCGGGCTGGGGGCTTCGCGCTTCCCCTTCGTCTTGCATCACCTCGTCTCCACTCCCTGCCGCACGGGCTCCTACGTTTTGTGCCACCTGCGACGCGGGTCGCTTTACTGCTTTTCTGCGCGACGGCTGCTCTGTACTCGTTGCCTTATCCGCGATTGCCGCTTCTCGCACCGACCGCGCCTGCCTTTCCTGTTCTGCCTTTCGCCTCTGTGGTCCGTCGGCCGCCTCAGCTCGGGCGTCCTGCTGTGCTGTCTGGATCTCCTCGTCTTCCTTCTTACGTTGCTTGGCACTCCGTGCCGCCCGCGTCGCTTGCGGCGCGGGCCTCTTCAGAGCCGGTCGTCCTCGTGCGCGCTGTTCCGCCTTCGTATCCTGGTTCGCGCCCTCTGCCTCCGGCGCACCTCGTGACACTTCCTTGCCCTGGGCGGTGTTCCTCTTCGAGCTCCTCCCTCCTCGTCCCGCCTGATTCTCCTGTTCCGCTAAGGTGAACCACTTCTGGGCCCGTCGCCCCCTTTCCTCGTCCGATGGGTACCACTTTTTGAAATCGAATTTTCCTAGTCTCTCCCCGTCTTCCCTGCGCTCTGCTTGTACCTTTCCGTGTTCTGCCTTCGTGTACTCTCCTGCCGACACCTCGAGCCCTCGCAGCGCTTGCAGGGTATCTCTGCCCAGGATACAGCGCCTCTCCAGACCCTCCGTCCACCGTCCTGACGCGCCGAGCCGCCGCAGCCAACCTATTGATTTCTTTCTTGCCGGCAAAAGCTCCCCATCGTGGGTTCCTTGGAGCGTCTTGAGCATCCCCAACAGCGTCCTCATTTTTCCCGCGAGCGCAGCTCCTCCATGCGCTTCCCCTTTCTGGCCTGCGTCCTCCTCTCCGTCCTCTGCGTCTTCCGGCCCAACCGCCTTCTGTCCGCGTCGCGGCAGGTCCATTCCGGATTCGACTTCAAAGTCAACGGCGAGTTCTATGAACGTCACCGCCATCTCTTCCTCGCTCTTGGCCCAACGCAGACTCGCCAGCCATTGCGCCAGCGCTAAGTATAGCGCCCTTCCATGCTTCCAGTTTCTGGGCATGTAGTCCGCCAGTGAATTCTGGATCACTTCCGTCTCCTGCGGCGCCCACTCCCAAGGATATGCAAGCCCACGTCCGTCGCTTTCCCGCTGCACCGGCTTCTTGTCCCTCCTCTGCCTCTCCAGGGTGATCTGGACCATCATGCCCTGCACACTGTTGACAAGTTGGCGCGTCAAGCCCCTGCAGACCCATGCCCCTGCTCCTTCACCTCCTCTCTCTTTCTTCGGTTTGATCCCGCAAACGGACATACACTTCGGCCATTTCTGCCATTCTAGCGCGGTTACCGCATACGTCGTTCGTATGGCGTCCCACTCTCCACATCGCCACCACATGTGTAGGTGGTCCTCGTCTTCCTTTCCGCAGTACTTGCACGTTGCGCTCGGTTGCATCTTCCGTTGGTGCAACCGCGTCTGCGGCAGCACTGCATCCGCCATGATGTGCCTGAGCACACCTCGTTCATACGCGCTAAGGTTGACGGCAGTCGCTCCGCGCTCTTCCCTAGCCTCCCCTTTCCCGCGCCCTACTTCCAGCAGTCGCAGCGTTGCGTTGCGGTCCACGCCCTCACCAATCCCTTCCAGGTTCTTCCTGTCGATGTTCCGCCACCGCCAGAGCCTCAGGGCTTCGCGCGCCAGGTGCCCCAGCTCCTTGAGGTCGTCCAGTGTCCTCAGATCGACTTCCTTCCCTCGCCCGTCGCCCGTCTCCGTCTCGTCTGTATGGTCGTCGGGAATTCGGATCGACCACGGTCCCGTCCTTTGCCACTTCATGGCCTCTAACGTCCCGTCAAGCAAGTGTACCGGCCCCGAGGTGCTCGGGCAGGGAAAGACGCGGGCCGCCGCTTGCATGTGCGCCCTACACCTCTCTGAGTCCTTCATCAGCGCCATCCACGTCATGACTCGTCGGTAGTGCACGGCCACCGGTGGATCCACCAAGTGACCCTTCCTCACGAGCGAGAGGCTAATCGCGGCGCAACGTCCCCGCCTATCCCTACCTGCAAGTCCCCTTTCAATTGCAGCTGTCAACTGTGCGAGCCACTTCTTCTCCGGCTCCTGTACCTCTACCCCGTAAATTGCCTTCGGGATCACGACCGAAGCGTAGATCCTCTCCTTCTTCTCCTGCGGCAGGGGTAACTTGCCCGCCCTCTTCGCGATTTTGGACGCCTCGTCCAACCTGCTCGACAAGACCTTCTGGGCGCCTCCGTCGGTACCCAAACCTGCCCCCAAGCACTTCAACCACGCCACCTTCTCGACCTCCTGGCCGGCTATCCGAGGGTTGGCCTCGGCTTCGCTCTTCCGCTTTCTCTTCCTACCGCCCTCCTCCTCGTCCGGTGGACGCTTAGCCCTCAATACCGTCCATTTGCTCTTGCGGGCGTTGGGTCGCTGACCCGTGTCGCCGCAAAACTCCTCCGTCAGAGCCACTGCCCGCGTCATATCCGGCTTCGTCCTCGTCACGACCTCGGTGTCATCCGCAAATGCTTGCGGTTCGGCCCCCGGGACCTCCTCTTCAACGAGATACATCCAGACCGACACGAGCGCGTTCAGGAAGATTACGCTCAGCGGACAGCCCTGCAGAATCCCGTTCGTCGCCTTGAACTCCTTCCCCAGCCCCGCCGGAAGCTTGAACCGTCGCCTCAGCTGGCGGTACATGCCCCGCACTGCATTCAACACTGATGGCGGCAGTCCCATGTCTTCCACAAGCTTCAACATGATCTCTTGCGGTATGCGGTCAAAACACTTGCTGTAGTCGAACGCCACGGCGAAAAGATCCTCGTCGTTCAGCAGAGCCGCTTCCATCTTCGCCGCCAAGAGCCAGTACACCTCCTGCGTCCTTCCCTTCTTCCTGAAACCGCGTTGATCGGGGTGCGCCCATGATTCTTGCCATTCCCTTACGAAACGGAGGCGCGTCGCCGCCCAGAGGCGGTACATAACGCTCGTTATCGTGATCGGGCGTTGCTCGAGAGGCTGCGGACCCTCCCCCTTCGGGATCAACACCACCAGCGCCTGCGCCACCACCTCGGGCCAGCTGCCGGCCCCCTCCACGTCGTTCAGCGCCAGCGCAATCACGTCGAGGAGAGGCACCGGCAGCGTCTTCAACTCGCACACTCGCCAGCCGTCCATCCCCCCGGCTTTCCGCGCCTTCATCTTCTTCAGCGTCGCGCTCAGGTCTTCTCCGGTCAACGGGCGGTCCTCGCAAGCTCCCCTCTTCACGTACTTGCCATACCTTCGCACGAAGTCCTCCCACTTCGGCTCCCGTACCTCCTTGTACATCTGGAACACGCCTCCCCACGCCTTCTCGCCTCGCAGGATCTCATCCATCTCATGGAGATCGGCGGTCACCGACCCATCTCCCCTCTCGACGAACAGGGTGCTGTGCCTCTCCGGCTGCTTGCACCAGTCGTAGACACGCTTGGGGTTGTCGTCGATCGCCCGACGCATCTCCCCCCTCCACGTTTCCAGCCTTTTTGTTCTCCTCGCCGCCCGCGTCCTTTCGTGCTCCTTCTTCAACATGCCGCAGAGCGCCTGCAGCTCAGGCAGTGCAGGCGGGTTCGCCTCCTCCCACAGGCGCGAATCAACGTGCTTGACGCCCGCCCTGCGGGCTTTTCTCCACACTCTCATCTCCTCCGTGCTCGGCTGGCCGCAGGTGTCCCGCTTCTCTCCCAGCCGCACCAGCTCCTCGAGTCTTCTGCAGGAGCCGAGTCTCGCCCTCGTGTCCCGGTCATCCGCATCCGCCTCTCCGTCAACTTGCCTCGCCGCAGGGCTGCGCACGCACTCTCCCGCCTGCTGCCCTCTCCCGACGTATTGGCGCGGCTTCTCCAGTAGCCCTCCACTCCTCTCCAGCAGGTACTGTTCTGCAGCATCGCACACCGTCTTCCATTTCGCGTCGACCCCCTGCGCGGCTCGATACCGGTGTGCAGCTTCCTTGGCCCATTTCTCCGCCATGCCGAATTCTTCCTCGGGGTCCATCGCGCTCCAATCTGCGACAGGGAAGGTCCTCGGTAGCTTCAGTTGCGGGTAGCGCTGCTCCAACCGCTCGAGATCCAACCTCACCACGACTGGCCTGTGAGTCGGTATCGACTCGGCTGTCAGTACGTTCACCCCCGATATCGCCACTGCCGCCACCGAGTTCGCGAATATCGCGTCTATACGCCTTCCTTTCTTCGACGCCATGCACGTGGCCGCAGGTTGTTGGGCGTACTGCTTGGCCCACGTACTGCCGACATCGACCCACTTCCCGGATTGGACGGCTGCGTTCAAAATCGGGCTTTCCTCGGGCTCGACGTTGAAGTCCCCCGCGATGAGAATTGGCACGTCTCCTAGGGTGGCCGCGTAGCTGAGGGTATCCGCCAGGATCTCCGTTGCGTCCTCATCTGACACGACCCCGTAGATCGACATCATGGAGAGGCTCCTCCTCCCGTCCTATAATATATATAAGGGGAGCCACAATTAGCATTTTGGTAGACATTTTCCACCAAATTTCCGAAAATAGGGGGGGGGGGGGGGGGGTAAAAATGTCACCTGTGGGAATTGACCCAAAAAAAAGTCCTTCGTGGGGTTCGAACCGCGGACCCTTGTGTCGGCCCCTGTATGGATAAGTGTACTGGACTTTTTCGCCGCAGTGTCACACAAGATATATGAGCCCGGTCAGGACCGTTTAGACACTCCGTTAGCCAGCAGCTGCACGTCGAGTATATAAAAACGCGGTCCTACCCCGTATTGCGGAGTTCCTGCGTAGTTTGTGTGTATAAGTCGATCTTTGAGTGCGTGAGCCCCTCCGAAGAAAGGTCCATCACACTAGTGCGTAGTTTGTGCGTATAAGTCGATCTTTGAGTGCGTGAGCCCCTCCGAAGAAAGGTCCATCACACTTCTGCGTAGTTTGTGCGGAGAGCTCTTGCGTACTTCGTTGCTTCGGTTTTCGGGGGTACCACTCGTAACAAATGAGTCGAGCGGGGCAATTGGTGTTTCTTTATTTTGTTGTACGAAGGCAGAGCGCCGTTCGTTTTGGTTGACGATACCAGCGCGGGCTGACTGGATGGGCGACCCATATATATATATATATATAATCCTTACTCGCGCGGAGCGCTGCAAATAAGGAATTACGGGGATTTTTGAGTTAGGGGCCGGGGCTTGCCGGTTTACGGAACGGAAGAAAATAGGGACACTTCCGGAACTTGCACTTAAAAAAACGAAGTAAACGGAAGATCAGCATCAACTGACCAAACGGTGATGAAAATGATAAGGCAAGAGTTTCTTGTCTTCTCAAGACGGACCTCCTGCTAACAGGGAGGCATACTAGCAACGCATGGAGGTGCAGGTAATCACTTGACAGTACGTAGCTGCGATAGCGCGCAGCAGCGATGAGCAGCTGGGTACTAAGTAGCTGTGTACGAAACGACGGATTCGTACCAGCAGTTTACACCCGAGGAAGTGCGGACGGTTACGGTGACCCGTATTTCACACATGCACAGAGGGCCCAGTGGGTCAGCGCATTCACGGGGTCGTGCGAGAGGAACTCCCGTTTCTAGTCCCTGGTATCTACGGTCTTTCGATCGGACAGTGCCGTGATGCTACCACTGGATGGATGTTTCGCGTGACAGGGTATGAGCACCTCTGGTTTTCTCTCGTTGGCTTCGTTTTTTCTTTCGTGTGCAACCGGTGTTCCCGGAAATGTCCCCGGTCAGTACGAATGTACTGTTAAAAAAACAAAGAAGAACAAGCACGGCACGCTCGGGGTACGCGTTTCCACTGGTGGGCACATTAAACTGTCGAGCGCTTGCAAGGCGCGTGGGTGCGCCGCAAGCCCGACGTTTTTCCTTACGCTTAATTTGGTTCGCTGTTGTCTGTTTAACCCTTTTCCGACGGGGCACCTACAGCTTAATTCTGGGTTTTTTGTGAAACTGATAAAGGGGGGGTCGAATAATAACAGATATTTGACACACGTCTTCGTTTGTGCGCACTTCCTTCAAACCTGTTTTGTTCATCTAACGGGAGTGCGGATAGTACGCTGCCATCGATCTGTTTTTGCTCTTGACAAACTGCATTTGTTAGACACAAAAACACTACCACTATTTGATCCTGCTACTGTTCGGTTACCCGAAATCTTTTTTTAGTATTCGACAAATCGAAGAATAACACAGGTGTTATTTTTCGA